>BRZM01000027.1:230139-244159 GCA_033238685.1 Lates japonicus | reverse complement strand
CAGATTATTTCTATCATTGTGAATTACTTTTTAACATTAGATTACTTTTATTGTTAAATTACTTTTAAGTATTACTTCAATTAAAACATATTACCATTAGTATCATTGATAGGGATTACTTTTAACATTACAGATTACTTAACATATTACCCCATCATTAAATATTACTTTTATTATTACAGACTACTTTTAAAAATTAAGATTATTTCTAGGATTACAAATCATTTCTAGTATTGTGAATTACTTTAAACATTAAAGATTACTTCTAATAGTGTAGATTACTTTTAATATTCTATCATTAAATTACTTCTAATTTTGTATCATTACAGATTACTTCTAATATTACTTAGATGGGTTTGTTTATGTCTAAAATTTGACAAACTCTTTTAATAAATAGTTTTAGGGCTATTTTAATCTTCAGACAGGGACACAGTCATTGTCTCTAATGTTACTGTAATAATTAGAAAAACTAAAGATATGTAAATAGTTAAGAGAAATAGCTGATTAATTTTTTAACAAGACTGCAGTAGTAGCAGCACTCCTACTAAAATATAATTAACTATCAAAAGGGAATAGGGACAGTTATAATTAAATAAAAAGATTGTCTTACCTTCACCTTTGGTGAGCCAGTTGTTTCTGAGAATCCACCTGAAAAACACAGAATATTTATTTAAAACCAGGCTCTGTCTGGTAAGATATATGAACATGATATAGAAATGACAACAAGGTATAACTGGTTATGTTTCCAATACTTTACAGAAACAGTCATTCTGACCCTATGATTCTGGGGAAAAAAAATACTGGTAACATGGCTGATGTTGAAATTCTTCTGTTCATACAAAATTTATATAAATAAACTCAATGAGTTGAGTCTCTTTTTTTGACCAATCATAAACTATTCAGACTGAAGCCAGTTATTGAACATAAACAATTTAATGCCAGTGCTCTCTGTTGGACAGTTGATGTATAAATGTGGTTTCTAAATTACCTGGAGGCCTCTGTGTCAGATCCTGGTCTGGTCTGGTCTCTGCACTCATGAACGAAGTGGTGACACCTGGAGGAAATACAAGAGAAATATACAGAGGAATATTATCAATACACTGTTACCAACTGTGACTGTGAAAAACGTTACAAATTGATTTAATCTGATCAAGATTAGTATTAGTTTGCTTTTATTTACATTAATAAATTGTTTGATCAGCGATGTTAACTGACAGAACAGTTTTTGTATCAATAAAAAGGTTGAACTGAAGTAAATCTTTTTTGTGTGTGTGTGCTTTGATTGATACTGAACAGCCAAACAGAGAAAATGAATTTCTGGCAAATTAAGTAATTGCAGACTATTGATTGGACAAAGCAAATCTGAAATTTTCTGTTGTATCCCTGAGATCAGAAAGGTTTCAGACTGGGTAAATTTTTAGAACACATACCTCTCTGGTCTGTGAGGTTAGAGCTGGTATTTCTCTCCAGGCTGCAGCAGGTGAACAGGTAGACCTGGAAAACACAAGTACAATACTTGTAAAACTAATTAACTAACATTCCAAAAAAAAAAAAAAAAATGTAATCACCACCTAAGTTTAAACGTTGTAGGAAAACATGACGCTAAACATTTACAGGGTTTTTGCTAAAGTCTTTATAATCACACTTTGAGGTGTAGAATATCTCCTTACGTTACTAAGTACATTTACTCATCTTCTATATTTATTGCTGTTTTGAGGTACTTTTACTTGAGTATTTCCTTTCTCGGGTACTTCATACTTTTGCTACAGTGTGATTCAGAGGGAAATTTGATTGCATTAAGACATTAATGAAAAGCAATTCTTTCAAACATTCAAATCGCACATCTTTAGCAAATGTTTAAATTCAAAATTTTAAAACATTATTTTCAATTTGGAAGCATAAATTAAAATCTTAGTTTAAATGCTAATCTTAAGGTTAAAACGTCCTGTAACGGCGCGGAGTTAAAATTATTATATATTATTATTTAATTAGTTTTAAATCTGGTTTTTAAAACCTTTACGTTAACACAAGACTACTCATACTCACACTCAAGACTACATTATATACCAAGTAACCACCACAAATTAGTAATGTACACAACAAGGGCTTAACGGATGGCCATGGACATCCACGCACACCCCCAACAACATATCCTGGAAAAAAACTGACCAAAAGAGACGTAAAACGAAGGAATGGACACATAAACTACAAACTACAAAGATACACAAAAACAGTACAATGCAAAAACCGAAAAGGGACAACAAGCTGACCATAAGTAGATTTAAGACGACCAAGTAGAGACACAAAACCATGCATAATGACCATAAAGGAATAAAGAGCTGACCGTAAAGAGATACAAAACAACCAAAACGACACATAATACCATACAAAGCAAACACAAAGACCTTAAACTACTACAAACAAGGAAAACGGCCACAGAGGCAAGAAACTAAGACGCAAAACCATACAAAATGACAGCAAAGGAACAAAAAGCTGATCAGAAAGAGTTGCAAAACAACCACAATGAGACAAAATGGCCATGCAGACATATTATGATCAAAACGAGATGTTAAACCGCCACAAAATTATCAGGTTGAAACACAACATTACATGGAAATATAACATGTCTGCAAAACGTTATCATTAAAGTGTGCTGTCATTTTGTTATTATTCGTCCACACCAGGGCTCCACAACTCATGTAAGGGACGCTTTAGTCAAAGAAGCACAAACGCACCCAATAAAAACCCCTGAGTACATTAGGCCGAGTTGAGGGTTGAGGGTTAATGCTAATGCTAAAGCTAATGTTAGCCGCTAATTAGTTAGCTTGTTAGCCTTACCTTCCCACAGGTGTGTTCAGCGTCCAGCCTCGCTCGGCTCACAAAAACAGCTCCAAAGTTTGTTGTAGCATCCAGACTTCCTCGGTAATGAAGTTTCTCACAGTCCGAACCAACCAAAGCGACGAAGGGGCAGCTGGAACGTTTGTTTTATTCGGTAATTTCACTTGTTTTCCAACTCCGCTTCTCCGTGGCTCGGCTATCCCCACTGCCGGCCACGTTCGGTGACGACACACGTCCTCGCCAATCACGACACACGCCAACCACATTCGGCAGACAAACACTGATTGGTCAGTTGATTCTGCTCGGCCCAGCAACGCTTCTGATTGGTCGAATCAGCGCAGGTTCTTCCCTTAAAATGAGAGTATAAAGCACAGGGACATTGGTTTGAGTGAGAGGAACTGTCGGTGGCATCTGGGATTTGTTTGCGGTTATAAATCTGAGCCACTTCTACAGAGGCTGGTTCAAATCCTGCTGTATACAAAATATAAATAGCACAACTCAGTTTAATGTATAACAATGTATCTACCATTAAAGCACAAACCACTTATACTGTATAGATTAGCTTTTCCACTCATTTTTCTTTTCAATAGGTGTTGGATTTCAAAATCTCACAAGAAACGTGCACACCCTAATCTCAGATGCAGTCTGGAACAAACTTCATTAAATTGAAGCTGCTGTAACTTAATGAGTTTTAATCACTATTAATTAGCTTTTTTTCTGCATTAAATGTGCAAAAAATAATAAGTATAAAACCATAAAATATATGTATCAAATGCTATTTTAGATTAACATCCTGTGTCAGATTTTAATCTTGCCATATTGTTCATAAAAATTTTCATGTATATTTCATTTAGCTCCAAGTAGAGATAAAGATAGCTTAATAAAATGATTTGTATGACATTGATTTGAAAATAGCAAAACTCAACTCAAAGTAGTAAGAAACTTTTAATGATTTTGTTCCAGACATTTGACAAACAACAACAAAGATAGACAATGACAAACTGGCTCCATTAAAGTTTGCTGAATTTGCTATTAGCAGTTGCTGTTCCTCAGACAGTGTCTTGGCCTCATCCACAGTTTAGATTTCAACCCCCACCTTGTCGTGTTAATCCTGTCCCTCCAGGACAGATGAGGTGGGGACACTTGTTCATCTTCAGCTTTGGTCAGGAAAATCTGCACTCATCTGGGAAAAAAAGAGAAGGTCAGATAGTGTTTTGTTTGAAGCACAGAGCAGAACCACTACACTCAGTGATAAACAGGCAGCAATTAACCAAGTAACTAACTGAAGAAGATAATTTTATTAACTGCAGCTGCAACATGCCTGTCTTTGATGTCTGTGTTTTTTCTACATTACACTACCTCATACTGTACAGTCCATGATCAATATAATATTCAAAATATTTTTTTGTTCAAAGGGCTGAACTGTGAATGGGTAAATGGGTTTCAGTTTCCCTGACAATACTAAAATGGGTTTTTCTTTGTCAAGTTTCAGGTGAAACACTGAAGCTGTTTTTACCACTGGATGATGAGCACTGAGGGTTGTGTCACTCGGGAGGCATCCAGTCAGCTTTTCTGTACATGAGCTGCTGTGACTTACCAGCTTTATGTGGACCAAACATTCACACACCAGCACTGCAGTGATGAAGGCTTTTAAGCATCCAGGCTGGTGTAGATCCATCTTTACACACTAATGGGAATGCAAACACAAAGACATATTGTTATTTTGACTGATAAAAATTATGCATTATATTTAGTTGGAACATACTGCAGGAAAAAGTAGAAATGATCATTTAGTGTCACTGTACTTTTTAAATTCTTACAAGAAACTACTAAAAGTAATGATATTATTTAAAAAAAAAAAAGACTTGAGTCTTTAATGTAATGGAAGCCAATTTATTAGACAGCCTTAGTACATATTAGGTACACATGGAAGTATTGTTTGTGCTTCAACACTGGCAAACAAACAATCCCAATAAGTTAAACAGTTTCAGGACAGACTATTGTTTCATTATTATTTTTTTCTCTGATAAATAATTTTGATATAAATCAATTGATTTAACAGAGTAAAACCCTATACAACAGCAAATTATAATAGAAAAAAATAAACACAAAGTCAAGCGTTTGCATCACAGAAAACGCATTATAGTGCAATATACAACTTGTTTGGCCAGGAAAGAGAAGGGAGGGAGGAAATAAAAGTGAAAAGGTTGAGTTTAAGTTTTGTTTTTTTCTTGCAAAGCCATTCACCATTGGGGGGTTTTACATTGCACCAGAGGAGAAAACAGACAAAGAAAATATAGATATTAGTTCTTTTTCCCAGCTGACCACTAACAGCTACAGCTAAAACATCACGAACACGGCGGCTTCACATTGGCGTTTTTAAAAGGAAAAGTTATCACTACTTCACAGTCAGAAATATCACCAGTCAACAGTGAGACGCTAAAAACAGCAACATATATGGCATATACACAACACTACTCAGTGCATGGCCCAATTAAACATCGTTACTAACCAATGATAAGACTTAATCTGACAGGATACAATACTGAAATACAACTGGCCCCTTTTTAAGATTATTCTTTAAATATCAGCAAGCAACGGCCTTTTTGACATTAAAACGTGAAGTTTCTCCGGAAAAAGGAAAAAGGTTGTGGCAGGTAAATACTTCACAGTCTTGGCAGCCGGAGGAGGGATGATTCTGGCTTTTTCTTTTTTTTTTTTACAGAGCTATTTCTCTTTTCATCTTATGCTCTGCCAAGTGTTTTTAAAACAAATACTTCACCGAAAGTTAAGCCATGTTTTGAGTATCAAACACTCACCGACTATCTGATGGAGGACGGCAGCAGCTGAAGTTAGCTTGAATACACGATGATTTCATCGCGAAAAACTACATCAAAACATCCACACAAACTTAGGAAACCGTTCCCGTAGCAAAGTCCACATCTCCAGCTGTTGAAACATGTGCTAAGTAGGGTACAAAGTTATATTTACGTCACGAGATGTCTGAAAAAGATAACTTCAGTTCGTTGCTAGCTAGCGCAACAACCAGTTTCGTAGTTGTTAGCGTGCATCACAACAACTCATACCGCACGTGCCCGGAAACAAACCGGAAGCTTCTCCTGTTCCAAACATGGTTAATTTGATTTCCTCAGACATAAACAAACATTTTTAGAATCTTCCCAAATTTTAGAGTTTTTTTTAAATATTAGTTATGTGATTAAAAGGAGAGAATAAGGGGTAAGTTAATTCATAGGCTGTAGTTTGAGGTGCTGCTGCAATATATCAGTCATAGCAGACCAAATATTTAAAAAACAGATTTAAGTATAATGCATTAGATTTACATCACCATAGATGTGGCACAGTGTACCTAATAAACTGGCAGCTATTTACAAATGAGCTGACGAGAACTGGATAATGCTTCTGGAGTGATTTCAAAAGTTTTAGTGAATGTTTTTACAATTTTTGATACTCAAAACACAGATTTTCAGTGGAGTATTCAAACTCATCATCTTTGGAAAAAGCTAAATGCTAACTCTGCAGCTCCCAGAACATCCACACTGGATACAAACACATTAACAGTCCACACAAGTCCAAGCATGCTACTGAATATGCACATCTCAAATGGGCAGGGGATGACTCCTCTCTGATGAAATATATTTATATATAATATATTGCATGTTGACTGATATATTTTACAACATCAACCTCTCAAACTGCACATCCCTCCTCCACCTGCGTCCAATAAAACTCACACCAAAGGAGGTAATCCAAAGGAACAAACGAGAGAAAATGACTACCTTTTACACATTCTAGCAGGTTTTATAGCATACAATATTACATTTTGGTACTTTCAGTTTTAAATGGCCTTCTCTTCTGATATTTAAACCTTTTTAAATAAGTTTATTTAGTTGCATCCATTGTAAAACATGAGAATACTTGCAACAATTTTATTCTTTGATACAACATATATTTTTTTATCATCTAAGATGTCTTTTTTTCTTTTCAAGCAAGATGCATACACAATTAATGGATAGGGTTGGGGGGAGAGGATATGAGGGTTAAGATGGGTAGGAGGGGGGCAGGTGTGGGTTAAGGTTAAGGGGGAGAGAGATGCGATTGGAGGATTTTAGCTTGTCACTTCCTCGTCTGGTTTGTTCATGGCCTTGAGCTGCTCCAGCAGGCTGGTGGGGGTGAAGATGTGGGTCGATCCTGGAGACACACACACAAACGCAAACACAAACACACACACACACATACAGAGTGTTAGATCTGCACATTTGGAAAGAAACAGATGAAAAATGTGTTTTCAGCTCTTGTTACGAATGCCTATTCTAGATGAAGGCAGTCTCACATAATGTTGCATCTTATAGCTGCAGTCCCTACTCTGCAAATTCAGATTTTGCTGTCATGTAGTAAAAAACCTGCATAATACAGATATTTTAAAATCTCCTAAACACTTCAACTTCAACATTATTTTACAGGACTGTGTCAACCTGTAGCAGAATATGTACTACTTTAAATGATCTGAAAGCAAGAAATCTCCCAAAACTAGATATGACTTAGGCAAGATTGACTGAACAGGGTAGAAAACCTCATATGTCCAAATTTGGGGGTTTTCATTTTATTTAATATCTCAAATTATCCATGTCTTACTTTAGACTTGAAATATTTACATCTTGACTTGAGTACCATTTTAACACAGAGCTGGTACAAACTCATGAAGCTGTGTTAAATCACATGCAGCTGAACATTATGGAAGCACAAAGATCAGTGATGGGCACCACACAACTGACATGACTCTGCGAGCTGAAAGCGGCAGGTGCGCTTATGGAAAAACCTGCGACACCAAACCTTATAGCACAGCCAATCAAATGTTAGGAAAATGTGCATGTGACCATGTAGGCCTTTAACTAAAGAGCATGCAGAAAGCTGAAAAATACTGCCAGAAAAAAAGCAAAAAAAAAAAAAATACAGTAAAAAGACAAAAGCAGATCTTTTCTACATGTAATGAAATCTACAACCAGAGAGTTAGGTCTGTTGTCTGCTATAAATATGAATGAAAATATGAAACTCATTAACCTTATTAAAACTGAGATGAACTCTTGTGACAGCTGAAGACACATTTCAAACATTATAAAACTTGAAAGGTGCTGAGTGGAGTAAACCAAACATTTTGCCAAATTTGTTTGTCACTTTATTACCTTAGTCTTATTATTAGTTGAAATAATTAGTTTTTTAAATAGAGAAAGTAAACAGACTATTTGATTTACTCCTCACACCTGTTCAACATCAGTTTTTGTCCTAAATTGGTTTGTTTCTGTTGCAAAGCTGCATGTTTCTTCCAGTTTGGTTGGATTAGCTGCTTTACCTTTAACACATTCACCTACAATTAACATTAAACTTGATCCTGAGAAAAAGTGGAAGTAGTTGAAGGTAAAAACAGAAGAGAAAGAGGCAAGCCCATCTCGAGTCGGGTCGTTATGGTGATGCGGGGGTCGTGGGTGTCAGGGATTGTAGGTGGGGGGGAGGTTTAGTGTGAGTCACAGAGGTCAGTGTCAGACTGGCCTCACCTGCTTCTCTGCTGTTCCCAAAACACACAGCTTCGTGGGCCTTTCAGCCCCAGAAACACAACACTGTGACGTTGATCTCCAACGCCTTTAAATAACTGTACATTTCTAGGTTTAGACCAAAATAGCATAACAAAAACAAAGACTTTTAGTAAGTGATGGCCATTTTGCTCAGGAAGTGCTGAATGTGGCAGTATGTGGGGGGGCAGCCATACTGCTTATGGTGAGAACTGCTTACTGAAGAAACCATAAAACCAAAAGTCGGTTTGTAAACGATATCGCTTTAGCAGATTAGTCAGGAATGAGATGGATGCCCAGGACTACAATATTCTGTCTTTGTGGTTGAAAATCTAGCTTTAAATGACAATGTGTTTGTAAAAGTAGATCGGCAATGAGGTGGTCATGGATATGGCAATAGATATTACGACTATTTACTACATCCACTGAGGAGATTATTCATCAAATGTTCCCAAATGTGTGTTTGTCAGAAGGATGTTTTAAACTACCACTGAATTCTAACACAAGACTTTAAACTTATGTTAGAATTCATGAACTCTGGTGGAAAGGGGAGGACTTTCATCAGTTTTTGGTGCAGATAGCTCCACCATGTGGCTGTTAATGAAACACTTTTAGAACAATCTTGTTTGCAACTTCTGAGCCAAGTAACATGAGACACACCTTTATTGTCCCTCCACTCCGTGGTTCACATGAAATCTTTCATCATCCAAACTAAACCAAATTTAATAGATAACCATTCTAGATAATTCCACCCAAAAAAAGCTATTCTTTTTTTGTATTCCATAAAATTTTCCTTTATATGGTTGCCAATTTTTTGCAGGTGTGGCATATTTTAAATAAACTCTTAACTGCATTGTGTGGTTGCCAATACATTTAGACAACATGTGCACAACTCTGAATATGTTCAAAGATGAGATGTTCATTAAAAATGCCCTGATATTTTGTATTATTGAAATAAAAAATTCAGATGACAGTTCAGCCTTGGCAGAGGTATGCGCTCTCTGACTGCTTTCTAGTTCTACACAGGCTCCTATGGATGTAGTATCTGTTTTTGTGTTCCTGTATAAACATACTGAAAACTAGTAGGAATGAAGAGTGTTGTACATTAAGGGGGGAGGGATTAGTAGCTCTTTGACATGTGTGGCATCTTTATTTTTAGATAGGTTGCTAAAGCATATCAGGTGGAACAATGCTACATTCTCAGACTGTGTCAGCAGAGAGACGTTATGGAGGAAGCTTTGTGGGCAACTGAACTGACTGTTTCCCATTTTGTTGCCACCAAAACCAGCCTGTGTGTCAGCATCCTTAAAATATTACGGTGATGATATGTTATTAATATCCGGCGCCCTCTGCAGACAAGCCATGAGCCATGTGAGCATGTGATGGTGGGCTCAGAGAGAGTGACGTGAATGAAGTCAGAGGATTGGGACTCAAACGGAAAAAAAACAACAACAACACAAAGACAAAAAGGAGAGAATCCTTCTTTGAAATCCAGCATCAACTCAAGGACCTGTCCTGAAAGAAACCACTGACAAATCAAGGGGGATTGTCTTTGCAAAGGGTTAATTCGAAAAATAATCAGACAGTTAAAAACTGATAAAGATGGATCTCGGGGGGTAGATTAAATCTGGTGTGAGAGTTCAACAGGCTCAAAGGGCCTTTGGGTGGCTGTCGAGGGGCGATTTAATCCACCCAGTTGAGATGATGGGAGGAGGCAGCAGGGATGGGGTCACAACCCCCTCAGGCATGGCCACTCCTCAGCACAGACTTCACCTGGGCTGAATCCAAAGGCCCTCATGGACTTGCGTGCATATGTACTCTGACATGCCCAACATCAGTGTTCATCATGTATGTGAGGCTGTGAGACTGGAAGGCGACATAAGCTCCTGATAAGACTTCACTGCTTTTATGCATCACTTTTTTTAATGTAATTTTTCCAAAGTATATTAGTGTCAGTGTTTTTCTCAACATATTTCTACATTACAGGGTTAAATATTGTTTCTACATAATGCAAGTAACCTCTCAGCATACTTGTGAGTTTTCTACATTTCTAAGTTTTACTTTGTTCTCATGTCAGAGATTCAAATGATTTTAGTGCCACATCTAGATATGAAGTCCACGAGTCTGCAAATGTAATGAAGTCTGGGCATTTGGATTCAGCCTTCCTGTTGGCTCAGTAGACACGTTACACCTGATTGAATAGCAGACTCCCACTCTGATTAGCTAACTGTCAGTATATAGGGAGCGGAGCCCAATGGAGTGGCCCATGCACTGAGGAAGAGTCGGGGGTGCCCATCCCTGAGGGACACGGGGAGGAGGGTGGAGTTACATAAAACAGTACTGAGTGTTCAAAGAAGAAAAAGGAGCAAGGAGGAAGCCCTTGTGCTGTGAAGGTTCAGAAAGGGCTTCTTTGTGCGGCTGCCTTTACTTTTTTCAGTGTGATTTCTCTCTCCCTCCCTCCCAATCTGTCTCTGCCTCACTCGGCTGTGGGTTCTGCGTCCTCAAAGGACACCCTAGTGGACTCTCGGAAGTCGGGGTGCTGCAGGTCCGATAAGAATTTGGTGGGGGTGAGCATGTGGGTGGAACCTGTGGAGGAACAGAGGCGGCTACCTCATCTCTTGTACCGCCCCTCCCCACTCTCTCCAGAAAAACAAAAGTTAAAACAAGCAATCTGTCTTACAGTACCTTTTTTAGAGACACACTCAACCCACTGGCGCTGCGCACACATATACACACATACGCACTGTACATATTTGCACAAACACAAAAAACTGGGGCGATACAGACAGAGAAAGGAGCATGGCGTGGCTTTTGCAGATTTAAAGACAGCAGTTGTTTTTAAATTGCGGCCACTGTCTTTTCTATAACTGCAATCCCTATGTTCTTTTATATTTGATGTATGTGTTATGTGTATCGATGGTGATGTCAATAATGTGCTGTGTGAACGTTGGTACAACGCTGTTCTGGAAGTGAGAGGGCGTGGCATGACTGCTGAGGCGGTGGTGAAACATTTCACAGGTTCCGCCACATGCTCACCCTGTCGGACCTGCAACGCCGGCCGGAGTCACTGGAGCAATCTGGTTGCCGAACCCGGCCGAGCTGGTGGAGCGGGAGGAGGAGAGAATCACGCTGAAAAGCGAGGCACGGCCGCACCGAAACGCTGCGGACACCTTCACGGCACCGAAATCTCGCCTGGCTGGCGAACACTCGGCTGTTTTGTAACTCACCCTCCTCCCGACCAGTCCTCGGGATCGGGCACCCCGACACTCCCTCGTGCGTAGATATCGTGGGCTCCGCTCTGACGGTTAACTAAGCTCGAGTGAAGTCTGCTTATTCAATCCGGGTGTAACGTGATGCCTGACCAACGGGAAAATGCCAGACTCATTACATTGCGACTCGTCAACCTCATATCTAGATATTTCATCATTTGATCTCATTTTATCAGTGAAAGTGAAAAACTCTGGTATGTCTTCGGTGCACTGTCTGGGGGTAATGTTTAACCCATGTGATGAAGTATGTTGAGCTGTAATAACGGAGGTGCGTTAAAAGTGGTATGGCTGGTGATCTTATCGAGGCTTCGCCTTCGGTCACCGGCCTCGCCATGAACGGTGGGCAATCGGTATGCGCGAAGTCGCGTGAGCCGGGTGAGATGCGGTGGCTGAGGCCGTGCCTGGTTGTGACCATCCGTCGCTCTGCGGCTGGGTGGATTAGATCGCGCGACGGCCAGGCGGCCATTGAGCTCACGCCGGTGTCTGCGGTTATCGGTTTTGCTGTGCCGACCATTTTCGAATTATGCTTTGCGAATCTGTTGTCGATGATTTCTTTCAGGTTCAGGTCGCACCCAGTTGATGCTGAATTCAATGCTCTTTGTCGCTGGCGCCGTTGTTGTTCCGTTTGGTATCTGATCTGACTTCATTCGTCGCTCTCTGGCCATCTGTCTCGTAACTCATCTTTCTCTGGCTTTATATCCTGGATGTGAGCTGCAGGCTGGTGGCGGCAAAATGAGGCAGTCAGTTCGGTGCCCTGTATAACGTCTCTGCTGACACCGGTCTGAGGTGGCGTTGTTCCGCAGTGGCTGTCTAATGGTGCACGCATCGAGAGCTGCTGACCTCTGTGCGACGCTCTTCATTCTGCAGTTTCGTGTTTGCTGCGGGGAACACAAAACAGATGCTACATCCTGGGGAGCCTGTGGGCGTGGGGAAAGCGTCGGGAAGGCACTGCCCGGGCTGAACGTCTGTTTTATTTCGGCAATACCAGAATATCGGGGCATTTTGTGAACGCTCATCTTTGGTTTTGCTCGAGTTGTGCGTAATCTAAGCTCTGTTGACAACACCACCTGTCTGATTAAGTTGTTCGATATGCACCTGCAAATTGGCTCCTGTAAAGGAAAATTTTATCGATCAAAAAAAGAATAGCTTTTGAGTGGAGGCCTGAAATGGTATCGTGGGGCGGTTTTGGTTGGACGATGAAAGACTCGTAGTTTCACGGTGAAGGACAACCAGAGTCTCATGTTATGACAGAGATTGCAAACAATGTTCGATGCTGCCAAGCGATCTCCTTTCCGCCAGGTCGTAATTCTGGCCAGGTTTAGAGATGTGACCAGAATTCGGTGGTCGCTGACAGGCACGTTTGGGAACGTTTGATGGTCTCGGTGGATGACGGTAAATGTCGTGACAATCTGTTGCCGCAGCCAGCGACCACCCGTGCTGCACTGTTTGAAACTGGTTTTCAACCACCGGTCCTCGTTTCTGACAATCTTCTTCAAAACGACCGTCGTTACAAACCGACTTTCGTTTTGGCGGTTTCAACGATAAGCAGTTCTCGCCATAAGCGGTATGTGCATTCGGCACTTCCTGACAAAATGACCATCACTGCGAGATCGCTTTGTTTTGACCTTATTTTGGTCTCAAACAGAAATGTACCAGTTGACCCCAAGGCGTTGGTCGGCGTGCGGTGATGGCTGAAAACGCAGCTGAACTGTGTTTGGGGCGACAGGCGCGAGCGAGCCGGTCTGACGCGACTGTGACTGCAAACCTCCCCACAATCCCTGACGCCACGACTCCGTCATGTTGTTCCGACTCGGATGAACGCTCTTCTCTTCTGTTTGCCTTCGGCTCTTCCTACTCGGGATCAGTTTGACGTTAACCGGGTGTGTGTTGGTGAAACAATGACAGCTGGAAGGGGCATGCGGCTTTGCGAAACAAACGGTGGGACAAGAAACTGATGTTGGACGAATGATGATCGTCAAATAATCATTTACTCTGTTCAAAGAACTGGTGTTCAACTGTCAATGGACTGGTAACAAGTGACAGGCAGAATGACAGGCGGTTACTCACTCGGCGCACCTTTCGAGACACGCAATGTTGAAATGTTCGGCGTGCGAGTTCATCTCGGGCCTGACAAGGTTGTGGTTCCTCTTACTCGTTCATGACGCCCTCTCTGGTTGTGGTGCGTACGTAATGAAAAGATGCTGCTGTCTTTACTGGCTGTTTTTTTTTGCTCTGACGTGTTGCTCTTCGGATGAGGCCTACGGTCACAGCGATGATTGGCTGTTCTTCTGGGCTGGTGTCTGGGCCCCCGCCAGCGTATGTAACTGA
>BRZM01000027.1:139710-222435 GCA_033238685.1 Lates japonicus | reverse complement strand
TTTTTATTGCTCATAGAAGCATCTGCAGGCGGTCAGACCCAAGTCCTCTTTGTAACTTCTTACAAACCTTATACCTGGACACCTTGGACTTTTGGAGGCCATTCAAGGACACATGGTAGAGATATATCCCTACTCCAGCATTTTCTCGACTGTGTAATTCTCACATCTTTTGTCACCAGCAGAACCTCACCCCATCTGAGGATCTTAGCAGGTACCCTTCTGTGACCTGTCATTTATTGCAGTCGTTCCATCAAATCTGACAGTTTCTGACCCACAAGCTTTGGCAACCTAAATATACTGTTGCACTGTATGCTTTTATTTAGGAGGCTTCAGTAGCCACTCTTCCATAAAGGTTTGATTGATGGAGTACTTCTGGTTGTCCCTCTCGGCAGGTTCTCCCATCTCATGGAGGGTGCAGGGACCCTTGCCAGTTACTGATCATCACTGTTCTGTTTGGGTCATATCTGTGGCCACCCTCGCGTGCACCATTCACTACCCTGTATATAGTAGATGCTCAGTAGTATACAATAGTAGAGCAGAATTGAGTTTTGGACACTTATCATCAGCTGGCGGTCACACAATCAGAAAATGAGATTCAAATGGGACCCATTTTACCAAAAAAACTAGTGTAGAATAATGGCTATGACTCATCAAACACTGCAAACATTTGCTTTTTTTACCACACGCGACTTCCAAAGTCAGGAGTTTCACTTTTTCTTCAAGTAGAGATACTAGAAAGGATAATGACTGTTGTGTCGGTCTGTTCTTCTTTAGGCATACTTCCAGCCAAGCGGGTTGGTTCCTCTGGCTGTGTCGGGTGCTCTAACAAAACTGAGATAAAACCAAGTGGAGCTCACACTAGCAACCAAGCTTTGAGGTTGTCAAATACTGTGAAAAGTCCATAAGAAACAGATTTTATTGACTCTTTTGAGAGTGTTTTTGTAAAGCAAACAGCTGAACAAACAGCTTGTAATCTGCTGTCTTAAAACTGTGTCTCATCCCTGAGGATTCAGCTCAGCCTGACAGCATGAATAAGAAGTGTTTGCTGTGGCAGACGTGGTGTCCTCACGGGCAGTGGCGCTTTGTTAGGTTGATTGATTGATTGTATTTGTAACTACAGTTTTGATTATGCGCCCCTTGTTTGTAAATCAAATGGCCCTACTACAAATTAATACACATTGTGCCATTGTAGGCTGATGAAGGTGGCAGTTTATATGGAGGGTGTCCTCGCCACCCTCAGTTGTAGAGGTGCTGCCGTGCATTAAGACAGATTTGCTGTAGGGGTACCTCTGCTGTTGGAAACACCCAAGAAACCAAAACGTATGAGATCTCTGAATGTCTTTTAACTTCTAGTTTGCATTTGCTGCAGCTCAGAGAGAAAATTGAAACGACTGTGAGGCTCGGGTTGGTTGACCAGAATAAAATGGGAATAAAACAAAAGGGCAGAAAGTGACATTTGGGGAATTTTTGTAAATGCTAAGCACTACATCAAGTCTAATGCCAAACAATGTAATTTACAAGACCAGTGGACTGCTGTTTTGTAAAGTGGGAGGCGAGCTCATCCCCTGTAGCCACTTAAATATGACACAATTATAGTGACAGATAAAGTTAATAGAGTCAGTGTATGCACGAGGATGACCAAACTACCTGACCTTAATTTCTCTTAACCACAATCTTTCTTTACATTTGGGGGGGACACAGGATGATTTGTTACCACAGTTTCTGCACTGTGATTTCTATACTAATGGTCACTTAATATAAGATGTTGAAATGAGAAAGAATTATTTGCACCTATATTGCAATTCCTACACAGCATTTATTATGTTAGGTATTTGCAAGTAGGGTGATGATTTTATTATTATATGATAATATATATGATAAACGTGGAGAACGTGCTCAGAAAGTCGGTGTTTGCAGAAACATTTGCAGTGGTGCGTTCTCATCACAGAGATAATATTATGGACATGGATTGCATCTAGGTCACAAGTGATGCTGCAGAATTAAGCCATGAGGCAGATGTACGGATTCAGAGCACCAGAAAGAGCAGTGTGAGGCTGAGATGGTGCTTTGCTTTAGCACAGATGAGGGATCTCGATACCTCCGTGATTGACCTCAGCAGTAGTATGGACATGATTATGCTGCTTCTGCCACTGCCTCCAGGCTCTCAGCCCAATGATAGAATGTGAAATTACATGTAGAGTTTTCAATCACATATTTAACAGGTCTGGTCTTGAACCTGTCAGCGAGCAGAATACTTTTTATCTTTGTGTAATTATTTCTGTTAAGCTACCCTAACCTGAAGAGCCACAACTTTTAACAAAACCACAAAACATATTATCCCCTCTAATTCATTGACATTTACACCTCCACCACCTCCATCTATTTTGTCCCTCTCTCTGACCCTTGATCCTGAACCTGTGCATGTGACAGTCTCTACCTAGTCATCCTCGCCGCCTTGCTCAGCCCCTCCTGCCTCTCTCTTCCCTCCCGTCGTGCCGGGTCCAGCGTAGATCTTGGAGGTAAACGGCGCAGCTTCTGAGCATCCCGCCCGCAGTGGGCCGTCGAGGTCCTGAAGTGCGTCACGGCACCTGATGATGGCCGGTGAAAGCGTGGGCCGCTTGCGCATGCCAGGGCGGTGGTGGGTGAGACCAAGTGGATTGCCAGCTGGCAGATCGCAGAGAGCTCACCAGCAACAGCGTGTGAGGTGAGTTTCTAAACTAACTTAGAAAATGTGATTAAGGTTCACTCACTATTCAGTTTTCACGTTGTATTAATTTTAAGGTAACAAGCAACAAATTTACACATTTTGAGAAATTAAAACATCAAGTGGAAAATGTTGGTTCATTCAGGTGAATTATTAATCATCGTCCAACATACGGAAATTCATTGCTAAATGAATGATGAATAACTAGATGAATGAAGACAAATCCTATTAAAATAATAAATAAACTGATCACCTTTGAACTCAACCACCCACAGAGGTAAAAAAACACATTCGACACATAAAACAAAATGAAGGTAATAAAATAACAGAGTGGTAGTAAAAATAAAATGGTTTTGTTTTTCAAAATGCTCTACATGAGAGAGATAAAAACCAAGATTGACTGATAATATCAACTAGCACAGTTCAAGCCAGAGAAATTTAAAGGAATAGTTTGCCATTTTAGGACAGAACTCTAATTTGCTTTCTTGCCAGGAGTTAGACAAGTAGATTGATACCACTCTTGTGTCTGTCCATTGAATATGAAGCTACAGCCAGGAGATGGTTAGCTTAGTTTAGCACAAGACTGAAAGCAGAAACAGTTAGCTTTGTCAGTACTAACAAAATCCACCTCCCAGCACCTCTGACCAACAATAACCCCAACACATTAAATCTCATTTGTTTAATCTATGCCAGAATCCAAAGTGTGATCAGCAGCTTCCTGACCAAGACTCCCCTGTTTCCAGATTCTGTTAAGTCTACAGACATTAAGTATTGATCTTCACCTAACTGTCAGCAAAAAAAAGCAAATAAGCATATTTCTTATGATGAACTGTTCCTTTAAGTCAGGTCTTATCCAGAACATTTCAGTTTGGGCTGTAATCAGAGATCAGAGATCATCTCTGAAACCTTTTGCAATACAAACTCAATTCTATTGTATCATTTTTATAAGATGATTAAAACAACTGCACGCATGAGCAGGAATAATAACCACGTAAATGTAAATTCATTACCTGGAAGCATTCTTTTAACTATTAGTTGACTTTTTAACACAGATCATTTTCATCAGGTTAGTAACTCTGTCATTTACTAAGCCTGTCTTGTTGCATGTAACTGAGACTTTTCAGATGTTAAAGGGGTTACCAACAAGTGAGGAACTATCAAGAACTGTCGTTGTTAACAACAGAGGGAAGTTTCATTTATTTCACAGTGTCTGTGGGCTATAGCTAGGATTTAAAACCACAGATCACTGAAGACATCACAAAATTTTATGCTTTCCTGATTATTTTAAAACAAATTTAACAAATTTGAAACTAAAGCTAGTTTCACTGATGAAAACTGACATCTTTCCTGTACAGTCCAGCAGGAAAAAGACTAAGAAAACAATGAAAAACATCCCCTCTGCCTTAAGTAAGGCGCGCAGACTTTACCCGACTAATGTGATCAGACGTCTGTCCCAGTGATGGCGGGACTCTCCTCACAACCTTTTTGCAGGAAAAAAAAAAACATGCAGCTTTGTTGGAAAATGCAGGCTCCTCTAAAAATACCACCTGAGCGACTCATCTGCCAGCTCATGACCTGGAATAAATGTGATCCCCAACAGCAAATTAAAGTCTGTTGTAAATGCGGACTAATTTTCTCATCAACTCCGTAACACCCAACACGACAGCCCAACAAGTCAGAACTTGCCAATTCCTCTCTGATTCTCCAAAACAAACACAGCTTTAAAATGCATTTTAACATTTACATCGACAATTAATTTCTGTCAAGTTCCCCAGAGGCGTCTTGTAATAGTTATTACAGTGTTTCTTGCAGGCAGCACAGCTGAGACAGTGTTGTTCTCTGTGTGTATTATTTTTCCACTCTGGTGTCTCTACTGCAAAAACTAATAAGACATACCTGAGCAACAGCATGTTTTTTTTTTGTTTCATCTGTAGTTAAAATACCATTCATAACTATGAATAAATTTACGTGAATGTCGTGAATACATTTACATAATTCCTACAGAGTATTGAAGTTTAATTTCAAAATTTTAATAATTTAAAAAAGGAAGAATTGGAAAATGCAGTAAACAGTTGCCTCCTTGAATGACTAGTGCTTGAAACAATGTTACTAAGAATTTTGTGTCTTTAGCTTATTGAGTGCATAAATTACATCAATTCCATACATATACATTTTCCATAAATTCAAACTTCACTTTTCATCAAATTTTAAGTAATGATATAAAAATACTTACCAGAGAAGACAGGAAAAAAAAAAAGTTATTCTCTGTTTACTAATCATTTTGTCTTTACTATATTGCATACATAAACTTAGAGAACTCCATGAATAAATTTTCATTATCCATGGATTTATTTCTGATTTTTCACAGTTAGAAAAAATTGTCAGAGCAGTTTTTAAGTTAAGAGTTAAAAACTTTTGGTAATGTGCAATAGGAATAAAGTTTTACTCAAGAATTTCTCTATTACTGCCTGGGTTGCCATGTTGCGTATTTTAATTTGCATATATTTCAGTGAGATTATATTACTCGCATGCACAATGCTTAGTTTATTTAGCATCTAATCCTTAAAAAGTTATGAATTATCTGACAGTAGGGAGGGCGGCCAGGAGGAGACATTTTAAAAAATCAGTAAGAAGAAGAATAACTAGCTGAGTTGGTCTCAGAAGTCAACTAGGCTAATTGAATTTAGATCCCAAAACAGGTCTCACGCTGAGTTTAATGTGCAGTTACAGGTGGGATTGCAGTATTCTTCAAACTCTGGTTTAATTATATATTTTCATTATTTCTGGCCCTGAGGCAGCACTTTGAGTTGTCGCATTTACTCGTGGTTTAGAGCCTATTACTTAAGTGGGCACTTGAGATGTAGACTGGTCTGAAAAAATTACACTTCAAAAATACTGTACCTCTTTTGTACTCAGAGAGAGTGTGGTGTGAGGTCTGTGACACCATTTTCAATGTCTGCGCTTTAATTTTATTGAAAAGCCTGACTGGAGGACATGCACATTAACGTTTCACCAAAAATGCCTTTTCTGCTCAGCAGTCTCTAAGGATCATGAGAGCCATGGCGAGATTTAAAATCTGTGTACTCTGCATTTTATCAGCCTGTGATAAATGAAATATATTCAAAAGATGAAAAGCTGTCAGTCAAGATATTTCAAATCCTCTTTTCCATTCCCTGACTCAAGATATAAAAAACACACATATATATATATATATATATATATATATAAATAACACATTGTGCATGTGTGTGAGTGTATGTAAGAGCAGTCTAAGATATCTTCAGTCCAATAAATTGTCCCTTACTCTGCACTAAAACATGATGTCTGGGTCAGATGCAGGTTGTAAATAATGAAAAGCATCTCTACCGTTAACACAGTATAAGAATGAAGCTGCAGTTTGTAGTCAGGTTATTTATTATTACAGGTTTACATACATTTAATAATTTATTACCTTTATATTTTTTCATCCAGCTGTGCTAGTTCTTTGTCTTTCATAATAGTGATTACATTTTAATCAATAGACCAGTGACATTATTATTTATATGTGCATATATGAATGATAGGGACTTAGCTGTCCCTCAGTGATTAATTTGTCTTCTCTGTCTCTGTGCAGCTTCTCCAGTAGACCAGGAGCATCTGCACCAGGAAGGTGGAAGTATTTCCTCTTTGTGTGTGTATGTGTCAATGATGAGTCTTTTCTCTTGGGATATAATTATCTATCTGTGTGTCGGTTGTCTGTTAACACCACCATTGGCCCTGAAAATGGTATTTAGGTTGCAGTGATACAAGCGGTGTCAGCATCCGCTGTTCAAGTCTCATTTTGAAACAGTATCTGTCAAGTCTTGCCTTTTACGATCCAACACACATTTTTAATGTCTTAGCTAAGAGAAAGCTCACATATTCTCATGGTACCTTATTTTTTAATTTTATTTTTTATTAAATATAACCCAAATTGAGTTTCATTCAATCAAAAACCTGATCAAGCAAAACAAAACACCAGGGTATTCCCAGCACTGTTCCATACCCAATTTTGTATTTGTTTATTGAGTTATTTATCAAGCATAGAAGTCAAACATTTGTTGGGTCCAACTTTTTAAATGTTTAGACCGAAAGCAAACACAGTGATCTCAATTCAAAATCTAAATCTAAAATCTAGTCAGAAATTTTTGGTTTACTGACTCTATACTACCACATTAAAAAGGAGCTATTTGTAATTTGCTATTGTACTTGTGTAACGTATGTGCTGAAAAAGCTGCTACTACAGTCTAGAAAAAATGTTACACAGAAGTTCAGCATCAAACTTATCCTTTATTCACCAAAGCTTTCTCCAGCAGTGTTCTATCATTTTTTTTTTCACTGAGGTTAACATGCTAACCAGCTAGCTAGCTTGTCCTGTCACTTTCGATAATGACTCAGTGTAGCGTCAGTCTGCCCTGAAGGCGTAGTGTTGTTGCTAGGAGAGCGTGTTGAATTATAAACCAAACGATGGCTGGGGCTCTTGCTCTTCAAATAGCCCCTTCAATTCCCCCAAGGCTTTCTCTCAAACACACCCCATCAGCAAAAACAGGCTTGTTGTACCCTGCTCTGCATAGAGTGTCCTTAACTCGCTCATCACACAGTGTGCTTCATTGTCTTTACTGTTGACTTTGGCTGTGACTGTAAAGCAAGAGGAGAATGGAAATAAGAGGAGAAAGTTGGAAGAGACAGCAGCTGATGGAGGAAAAGGAGGTGAGAATGAGGGTAGGAAGGGTGAAAGGAGGCTCACTTTTTCATTAAGGAGGCTCTGTTGGACAGTCTTACGTCTGACAGGGGGGACACTGCGTAGAAACACCGTAAGAGATCAGGTGAGTTAAGATGGAGGCTGGGGGTATTTTGAGAATACAAAATATATTTCCTCCAGGCTGGGGTCCAAGAGGATTTAAAAGTAAATTATAGTGGCTTTAAAACTGTTAGCCTTTTTACTTACAACGACTGGTGTGTACTGACAGTGACCTTTTTGTCAGGTGCCCTTTTCGAGACAGAAAAAACCTAGATTGGATTGTGCTCCAGAACTTCTACCTGATCACAAGCTGTGAGTAATTCTGCAGGAATATACCCAACATTAATAAGTGTTGCAGTATTCCCACTACAGAGGTTGCTGAATCATTTACTCACAAATATAGTTGATATACCTAATAAGAAAATAAGTTGTTTATCAGTGCCTCTCAATTGTATGGATAAAGTCTAGTTGGAATTTAGGTAATTTGAACTGCTTGGTCAAGGTGTCCTCATGGTTAAAAAGAATCTAGCATGCAACTGCACTCTCTGGTGTTTTAGTCACAAGTAAAACTACTAAAACCCTCTCAGTTCTTTCGATTCTTTTCTATGTTTTCTCTGTTCACAGTACAACTTAAAGATTAACGGGATAATCAAAAAGGAAATATAAGTATAGCTCATTTAAACATTTTAAACTAAAAGACCAAGATGACCCGAAGTCATTTTTTGGTGAGGACAGTTTCTACCATTAACACTTACACTATGATACTATATTAGTGAACAGTAGAGCATTGCAGCTACTAGCATCTGTAAAGCTAATATGATCTGTGGTTTCCTGTGTGCAATAGCTGGAGGCGTGGGAGTCTTCTTTCGTGGTGATACGTGTGTGAAAAAGCATCTCTGCTCTCCAGCAGCCTCCACTAGATCAGCCTGGAATTTATGACCACTTAGTTTGCCTTTAATCCTCTCCAGGAATTTTAGGACACTTGTCCTATCCAGTCTCTATCAGTGTGTGCAGAAATAAATTAATTCCGTGTGATGAAAACCATCAGAACTGTGAGAATTCCTCACTGCAGCTGTTGAGCTGGGACTTGATTTAACGATGTGAAAACTAAAAGATTGTATATTATGTGAAGGTCAGAAATACATGTTTTCATGTTCTCTGTGAAAAGCTGTCTTGTATCAATACTACCTTCAGCAATGTTTTCGCTTCCCTCTGAAGTATGTCACGTGGGACCTGTAATGTTTCCATGAGCCTTTTAGATTGTTGTTCCAGCATTGCTGTAATTCACAGCTCACTGTGAAATTGAGGGTGACCATCCCAAGTTCAATCTGAGTCTTGATATTGTAGTTACATGACTGGTGTCTTTGCAAATTGAATAAGGCAAAATACCTCAAACTGCTGATGCATCTGCCCTCTTAGAGTCTGTGTGTATCTTGGTCTTGCGCTGCGTATACAATGAGGATCTGATGCGATTTGATACTAAAATCTGTTGAAAAGATTTCCTTTCACATCCACAGATGCAAACATACTGTGGCGTTTCTGGTCTGTGATACCGATATCCTTCATTAATCTAATGCAAAAAACACGCCGTACTGATACAGTTTGAGTCTATCCTGATGTCCCAGTTGAGGGTGATGTAGAAGATCAATAACCTTTATTGAACACTGTGCAATCACTCAGATTTAGAAGCAGACCCTCATATAAAAGGCTCATCAGGTGTGAGACGTTATGCTGACAGTTCATTGAAATCTCTCTGAATAAGGAAGACAGAAAACTAATTGTGAGATTCAAAAGGAAATCATTGTCATGGGATTCGTGCCCATATTTGTAAGGTTTCTCCTCTATTTTCCATTGTGGCTGTCAAAGCATCATGACAATCAGTCTTACCTAATTATTTCATTCATAGCCATTATTTTTCCTGTTCACTGCAGAGCAGGGTGGTAGATTACGAATAATAAAACAGAGGTCTGTACCATAGCCAAGACGGTTATATGAAACAACACATGCCCATGCTCCTGGACTTCACAAATGGAAGCAGTTCAGCAACAGACATTGCTCTCCAACCAGAAGGTTTTAATTCCCTGCAACAGGTCTTTAAAATATTGGTTTGAGGACCTTTGCCATGTAAGTTCAGTGTAAAGAGACAGTACAGGTTTATATCTGCAGTGAATTATTTCATTGTCTTGACCACTGGTTGTTGTACAGCTGTGCTGAGCTAATGCTTACATCAACCCGTTAGCAGTCCACGATGACGAACTATTATATTGATGCAAGAAGATTTAGCATATTCAGCATCTTAGTTTGTTAACTATCATTTTCTCATTAGCACTAAACACAAGTACGAAAGCTCCAGCTATTTGCTAATTTAGTCACAAAACAGTTTGCTCATAAACAAGGATAGGACAAATTAAAAGATTTGACACGGTGATGGCACTGTATAAACTACCACCAATGTGGAGTCAGTTCTCACTCTTGTGTCTGAATACTGTTGTCTGGTATTTGGTTGAGGTGGTGGTGATGGACTCAGATCCCTGTTGAGAATCAGGCTTCCAGAAGGGATGTCCTTTTGTTTATTGTCTATTTTCAGTGAGGCAGTGGGGACTCGTGTGTGTGGTTTTGTAACAGACACACATCAGGCGATGGTCAAATCAAACAAACAACCATTTTAGATACAGAGCATGATTAGTGCTCCTGTTAATTGCCTGTTTAGCTGACTCTCAATAGCTGCTGAAGCCGAGCAAGGCAGCAGCTCATATGGATGCAATTCACGGGCCTTTTCAACAACCAAAGGCAATTAGAATTTATCCCAAAGGGTACAACAAATTTTAATGGTGGCAGTCATCCAATGGTTGTTGAGACAAAACCACAGATGTCAACCTCATTGTGTGCAACAGGAAAATCGAGATCACCTACTAATCCCATTTAGTAGATAGTAGTCGAGATATTTCATAGAATAGTTAAAACTGAATGTTCATCTTGTGTACATTCTTTGGATTCTAGCATTAAATATCTGTATTGTTATTGACACACCCTGCCAGCATATGGCATAAGGAGCAGAATAACCACAACATACTGTAAATGGTTTGTCAGCAGCTCTCCAGTTGGTACAGTGATGTCCCTCCTCCCCTCTCCATGTGTGGCTGTGTCAATGTCTGTAAGCCAGCAGTTTTACCTGCTCAGTTGTCCTCCTGCAATCCCTTTAATTACTATATGGTCATGTGGTACGATTACTGACTGTTGATAAAGTGTCAACAGTATGATATTATTGGAACCATGCTGTGTCCTTGCCTGGACCCTCATCCCATAGACTGACCTTGATAGAAGTTTCATGTTATTTGTTGAAAGTGTTACCTTTTTGATCTTCTGTATGTTTGCATGCATTTCCACATGTTTGCGCATGAGAGGCAGTGCTTGTATGCTTGGCTGACATTGTGTCTCCATTGTGGAGGCCATTTGTATTTTCTCTGCCTCCTGTTATTGACCCCAATTCATAATCATCTTCTTGCTCTGGCCATCACTGCCTTACATGAACACACTATTATCAGATGAATGTAAAACTATACTTTCGTTCTTTCGTACAGATTTTATTATTTTGTGTTTTGTTAGGAAAGTGCAGTTTTCAATCACCAGACAGAATTTAATGAAGCCACGATTCAAATTTGGTGTTTGTTGTTCAGCTCTTTGCTTGTGTTACCTATGGAGGATGCCACTACTATTCAAATCCTGATAAAACCACAACCACACAGTCTTAAGAAGCTTGTGGACACATACTTTGTGTAGTCTAAATCAATAGTTATGACAAAGCATATATATAAGCATATATATATATATATATATATATATGCTTTGTCATAACAATGATCTATATCTAACAGCTGTGTCAGAGGAAATCCCAGGAGAGTTGTAAGAACCCAAGTGCTTTTAGGCCATTGAGAATAAAACTACAGTTTTATTATGAGTCAGGGTACGCAAAACAACTAAAGGACATGTAGGTGGATGCGTCTGCTGCTCTGTGCTTGAACAAACATGTGTACTGTATTATAGTGTGTATCTCTAAGTGAGGTACACACACACACAATGAAAGAAAGGAGACAGGGCATTAAGTTGGAAAGATGTGTAGCAGCAGGGCTTTAGAGGCTCTGCAGTTGAGAGAGGTGATAATTCACAGCTCTGCAGCTCTCCATGTGAGCCAGAGATCCTCTGTTGAAATCCGACCTCACAGTGTGTCAGCAACATCCCGGCATAAATATTAATCTCTTATCGAATGATCTGCCAGTGATTGCTGTTGCTTAAACAAGCAAAGGGTTTGTGTTCATCATATAATTTCTCTGCATCTGCTCTCTCATCTCACCAGCTGGTGCCTGCTGATTGATACATCTCCGGTCACATCATCTATCTTCACACACACACACCGTCTTCTCTCCCCTCCATCCCGTGTTGCGGCCCAAGGCCAAAACCAGACCGATAAGCTAATTAATTAGGATAGGTCACAGCAATTCTCAATCATTAGTGCTCGGCCCATTTGGGCCCTGATCTACAACAAATGAATGTTGTTTGAGAGACAACAAAATGTATTACAGCAAATAACCAGGAGTAATCTATTGCTTTTGTCCGTCAAACACAGTTAAACATAATAAAGGAGCTTGTGATCGCCTTAAAATTCCAGTGGTTGTGATGAAACAGTTCAAGAAAAATAACAACATAAATGTTACAGAATGACTGCACATACAGCCAAAACTGAAGTCATAGTGGTCGTTCTGAAACCTGTAAACATTCAGATAAACTCCTTAGTTTAAAAAACTGCTATATAATTAGAAAGCTTCCAAAACGACCACAAGATTTATCATCAAAGATAAATCCTTTAAAAACCTGAACTTTGAGCAATGTGGTTCCAAAGCTACTCTGGCGATAAGCAAATGTAATTCTTGAAGCTCTTGTTTTGCAACAGCAAGGTACTTTTGACCACTCTGCTAACTTTCCCAATTCATGGATTCATTTATTTTCAGAGGTTTTTGAGTTTTACAAAACGACATGGGCAGTAAACAAAAAGGTGTGACACTGGATTCACTTGAAGAAAAAGGTTGGCTGCATTAAAGATCTTGTGAGTAATGGCTCAGTGAAATCTTCTGGCTTGAATGGGATGATAACACATTGAGGTGGGAATTATAAGTGTACGCACAAATCCAAATCCAGCTCTTAAAGGAAGTTTCTTTAATTTGAAAATTAAAAGTTGTTTTGTTTTAATTATAAAATAAAAAGGCTGCCTATGACGATGTAACCCATCTTTACACAAGAAAACAGTTTGTGAAAATGCTTTGTTCACCTCCTTCCATAAGTGAGGGTCCATCTGTCTAACATGGCGATGTTCTGATGTGCTGCATCATGTTGCTCAACTATTTCTCATACAAATTAGATCATTAGACCAAACAGGGCAGCCCATCTGGCCCCTCCAACCTCCATGACAGCCTGCTCTATTTCACACACACAGTTAAGTTAAATTCTTTTCTGATTTTCCATTTTCTCTTACAGATAATTGAATGACAGACCGACTTATATTCTTGTCAATATTTGCTGTTGTAATTTAATTTGCCATTTACTAATAGGTAATTAAAGAGGTTAATGGACAGATCATGAGCATGCACTTTAAAGACTATTCAATTTTCTGAGATTCACAAAGCATAGATGTTTTGAGGGAGGTAAACAATGGATTATTTGTACACAGATTGTTGGCATGGTGCTCGTCAGTATGAACAGCACCTGTCATGGAGATTCTGAAATGTATTCTCTACATTGTACCGGCATGCAAAAACAACTTTATGGAATTATTAGATTTGATTTTAATGAATAAATGTGAAAATATAGGGAATAGTCTGACAAATAAAATCAATACAGGCAAGTGAAAATGGCAATTACAAGAATAAAGTTGAAAGAGAGGCATACAACAAGTGTCATTTGTTAAACCATTTGCCATTTGGCAACACAGCAACCATGACGCATGCTACAGAAATGTTTGGACAGCCTGTCTGTTGACAAACTGCTGAACAGTGTTGTAAGAACACACAGGGATATCTACAGTCTGTTTGCTGTATTAATACAAATAATATCAATACATGCAGTCCAGATTTCATCTCTGCTGACCATGAGCTGGTGCTGTTGCAGTGAAGCTTGTACAAGTGTGATTTCAAAACCATCAGGTCATACCTGTCAATGGCACTTCCTCTGCTGATGCACACTATTACATCAATATGACTGCAGCAACAATCCAAAGCCTGCAGCTGAAATACATCTACACAGCTCCTCAGACTGAACCAAGAGCAAGCACATCAACTGTTGGAGAGAGCTCAGGGCAATAAGATACTTTATAAATAGCACGACAGTGAGTCTATGGGGATTTTAAGAGGCCTGTAAAGTTCTACGTCTCTCTTCTGAGATGTGAATCATTTAGGCGCCATTTGGTGCCATAGTGGCAGCAGGTCTGTGCCTATAACAGACAAGTTTCTTGTCTTTTTTCAGAGGAGTTGTCTGAATCTTAAGCTCTAAGGTCCTTTCATTTCAATAGTTTCAACAAAAGTGTCTCACATTTGTCAAATTACGCACTACTATCTGATAAAATTTCTTTTCTCCACTCATCGTGCTGTACCACCTCAGTGAGAACATTTAATCACAAGTTTATGGCAGTCCTCTACATGTCCAGCGACATATTTATCATCTATAAAAGTCATGTTGTGCATGCTAACCCGGTCATAGCCATTTAGTGGCGCATGACCCCACCACCGTCGTCCAGACTGGGCTGACTCAACAGCTTTTAGATGGATGCAAAATTTTGTACAGAGATTCATGATTCCCAGACAGCAGACTTAGGGTTTGCCCATTTAACATACTGGCATTGTAATTGCCAACATGGGGTTGATATGTGTGTTTTAGTGAAATATTTCTACAACTATTTGATACTTTACAACTCTGATGGTCTCTTCACTTTCAGCCAATATTTTGGTTTATGACACCCCTAAAAACAAGACATTCCCATAAGCCTCAACTCTATTTTATTGATAATTAGCAAATGTTTGCATACCAAACTAAGTGGTAACATTCATAAACATAACCTGCTAATGCTATACCTGCTAAACATCATGCGTTAGCATGTAGCTCAAAAGCAGTGCTCTGTATTAAATTTGGATTATTGAGTTGTGTTTGTGTCTGTGTTTACTCATGCATCCTGTTGGAGATATGAGTTGATTCCCCGGATAAGTCATGTTTTAGTTTAGTATTTGTTTGTTAAATCATCGGATTTGATCTACAGCTGCCCGAGCATTATGTATATGTCAGGAGACAGCAAACAGGATGTAAACACGATGACTGAATCAGAATTTATTACAGTAGATGTCACACTTTCTGGTGTTGTGTCTGTTTAGTCAACACTGGAAAGCCTGTACTTATATATATATTATATGTTTTGGTTGTTGTGTTCAAATAATAAATGAACACTGTTGTATCAGTGTAAAGCTGTAATGCACACTGTTTCTGTAGCCGAACTGATTCAGTTATTACACATATCTAACCTCTGTAAACTGGTCTGCTGAGAGGTACTTGAAATGTGCAACCTGCTAAACATATTTTTCAACAAAAGTCAGGACAGTTTGTAAATATCTCTAATCAAATCATTTGACTCGTAGACATGAATGGCAGCAGAAAGTGCCTGAATGTGAATGCCAAAGCCAACATCTGTCAATACTAATTTTACTTGCACACATTATCTCCATTTCTGTTTATCCAGTCCAGTGTATAATAAATGTCATCAGTCACTGGCAGCAGTGATGTGTTGTATTAGAGGTAACCAAAAGGTCATATATTTTACTGACACACTATACAAATCAGCCATGTCTTCTAAGAACATCAGGTGATTTCCTAAAGCACTAAGTCTGATCCAGTCACAGATATTGATTCGGTCACTAATGATTTATTTTCCCTGATTTATGAAAGAATTTGTGATGTGCTGCTCTGAGCAAATAATACACACACACAGGATTAAAGCACCAGAGGGTTGAGAGACTGTGCAGTGATAGCGACCACTATCTGTCACCTTGTTGGGAGGCTGATTAGCAGTCTAAACTTCGTGAGAACATGGTCAATTTCATCATGGCGTGTGTGCAGAATGAGATCAAGACTGGTTTTCAGGCAGCCTTGTCATTGAGCAGCGGATGAGATCTGACTCAGCCCAACTTGAACGCATATTCTTTAGTTGTGTGTTATCAGAGATTGACTCTTATTTCTCCATCTGATGGAGGCAGCATTATATCTCGTGTGTGATTAAATCATTTACAGTCCTGCCCTGAGAATGTAGGTGTCTGTCAGCTTCCTGTGCAGTGCCAATGATGCAAATAAATAT
The DNA here is from genome assembly GCA_033238685.1 of Lates japonicus. Taxonomy (NCBI): domain Eukaryota; kingdom Metazoa; phylum Chordata; class Actinopteri; family Centropomidae; genus Lates; species Lates japonicus. The sequence continues at coordinate 206,586 of BRZM01000027.1, read as the reverse complement.
GTCTGTTAACTTTCTGGCTTTGCAGAAACCCTTATAAGTTTTACCTTACAGTTCTGACAGTGATCAGCGATGGATTGAGAAGCTAATTTAAGTGTGTAGTGTGACTCTACAGGAGTTGTAAAATTACAACATGGCAGAGTACACTTGTTCCTCAGGTTTTTAATGCAAGATCTGCCCTGTGAGTTAGATCCAATTTGTGCCACCATCATATGCAATCGATTTTCATAACATTGAGCAGTCTTTCCTTTTCTTTGCTTCCAGTGATTTTACCATCTGTTTATCCACTGTTTATTATATTCGATAAAAGGGCCTAAACTCCATCTGGAGAAATAATGTACTGATATTGTTTATAAACACAGACTGAGTGCAGGGGTATGAAATCGAGAAACCTCGCCTAGCACAAAATCTAGTTTGTTACTATTAGTGATAAAAACTGAAAACACACACACAACCTGCCAGCCAACCATTTGCTTGTCTATTAGGAAGCGTTTGCATAAAGTCTGAGATACTCTGGTGTTTACAGACAAGTAAGATACAGTGGAAGCTCAGTGTATGTACAGTGTGACCTAAAGGGGCAGCAGAATGCAGGAAGAGGTTTTTGTGTTCTGGGTTAATGTTGAGACTAATGGAGGTGTGCTTCAAGAAAACACAGAGAGAATAAGTCTCATAACTGTTGGAAAATACCTGTCTATCTTTTTTTTAAGCTTTATCTCAGTTTTTTTTGCTTCTTGTTTTTGTTAAACTGAGTCAAACTATATGGCAGAATAAAGCCTGTATTGTTCCAGGTCTTCACGCGTAATTTTGATCCAGCTTTATCTGATTTTTCTCTTTTGCTCGATTGGATGTCGATGGTGGTCATTGTTGTTGTTGGTCGCTCGATAAAAGGGGCCAATCAGCTTATCTGGTATTTGACAAACCCAGCCGAAAATGACCTGAAGATGGACCAGGTCCAACAAACAGACCAGCGTTACAGGATGTCCATTAACTGTAGAATAAGTGATCTTACAGTAAGCCCCCCATGTCACGTGTATAGCCTTTCTCCAGCAGACCTCATTAGCAGGAAACTGCAGGTGTTCCTCAGTTGGTGTGACCGATTTCATTAAGCTCCCTCAGGTGGCAATCTGCCCTCCTGTCGACAGCGAGAGACAGACTGACTGCTCCACATCGTCGTGTGGTCCTGTCGGTTCCTCCATGGCGCCCTTGGGTTAAGTAACCAGGGCCAGCGGATGCTTTGGAGAATTCGTAGTAAGCATTGAGGTGATTAAGATTCAGGCTGAGTAGCATCAGAGAGTTCACCTTGGGCATTAAACAGTTGTTGGCTCTGCTCAGTCAGGACACTAGAACAACTTCTGCTGATAATACAGGCGGACGAGTGCGGGCAAGAGTTGAGGATGAGGTGTGAATGCAAAGAGTGGAGGCGGAGGAGGGGGGAAGGCGGAGCCTATTTCTTCCTCCTGTTTCCGTCTCCTTATGAGCGCAGGCAGGCCGCAGACCTGGGCTGTGACTTTAGTGGTTTCTTTGATTAAGGAGTTAATTAAAGAAGGCATGCTAGTGAGCAGATAACTGAGGAAAGAAAGGGAACAGGCAGTGAGAAAAAGGAGCAGATATGGAGTGGAGAAGGGATATTGACAGCTCATCAGTTTCTCAAGTGTCAGAGTGTCGTCTTTCTGATTGGCAGAGGAGCCAGCTGTGGCACACGGTCTGGATGTAAGCTGTGAAAAACCACAAAACCTGCCACCCATGTGTGAACAGCACAATCTCTGTCCCGCTGCAAGCTGTAATTAGCACCACAAAGCATTAATAATGGCCAATGGTAGGACAGCAGGAAGAAGGATGATAATGTATACATTTGGGATGAAAGACTGATGGTTAGTTCAGTGTATGTGGTGTAATTTATGTTCTTGTTCTTTCTGTCCACCCTCATCAGTTCCTTTGTCTCTAACCCTCTCCTCCCCATCACCTCTGGGTCTTTGGGAGTTGTTTCCCGATATCTCCCCTCTTTCCTCTCTATTCATCACTTCTTCCCTCTTCTTTTCATATGCTCTCCTCGTCCTCTTCCTCCTCCTCCTCCTCCTCCTCCGTGCTTACGCCTTCCTCCCTGTAGTTGTCTGATCCACATCTGCCTGTCCTCCTCCTCTCCCATTTCTTCCATCCAACTCTTTTCCATCCCCTTTTGCCTTCTCCCAGTTTCACTTCCCTGTCTCCCAATTCCTCTTGTTTCTCCACATCTCTCCTCCTTTTTCTACCATTCCTCCTAAATCTTATCATTGCATTTCTTCCTGTACTCACAATCAATATTTTCCTCCTCCTCTTTTCTTTTCATGTTGTTCTCCTCAGTCTTTTCCCGTTTTCATTTCCTCCTTAGCCCTCACCATGTCTTCTTGTCCCTCCCTTCTCTTGGTCCTAAAACATCATCTAATCCCTTTACTGCCGTCACTGCTCCTCTGACCCTGTTTCTCGACCTCTTCATTTACGACTTTCGCTCTCATCACCTCCCAAAAATGTAATAGTAAAATTGTAAAGTGCAATAACCAAGTGGTAATTGTCCATTCTCCATCTCTTGTCTTTTCTTCCTCCATCTACACCAGCCTGGGTTTTATAAGGGTGTGGCGGGCTCTGAGGTGACCTGTCCCAGCCTGAGTGAACCAATCCCGAGCCATGCTGGAGAGCAGGCCGCCACCTGCTGGCGGAGGTGGAGGCGGCAGACTCATGGGTTTTCGTGGAGGAGTGTCGGGGCCGGACACATCGGTGTGGAGCAGCTGGTCATGGCGTTGTTTGAGCTGCTCATACGCATGCAAAAGAGTGAAGATAAGGGCAGCTTGTGTCAGTCTGAAAGGAAGAAAAGATCAAAGAGAATCAATTTTCTTTTGCGAATCTGTACTCATGTACAGTTTGTGTATGTGATTGCTGTGAGCTTTGTATTGAAGTTTCTGAGCCCTTCTGATTTATGTGAGTTTTTGCCGATGCTTACAGTTCTGTTTGTTTTCCTTCCACCCCAGCTCTTAAGTCTCTTGGTTTCTCACAGTCTGCAGTGGATTCACCTTATAAAAGACAGAATAAATCAAAGGCATTTATTTCAATTTCTCCAGTACTGCACAACATCTTACTCCACAGAGCTTTTGCAGCTGCCTTGGCACTGCATTCAGAGCTTGCTAACACAACTTTCTTACTGGATGGGTTGTTTTTGGTTTATTTTTAAGAGTACAAGAATTAATCTCAATAAGGTAGGGTTTGATCATGATCCATTCAAATCATCATTTAAATTAGTTGGAGAATTTCAGTTTAATCCCTGACATTACATAAAGAGTAAGCACAGTTTAATGAGTTAAAGTTTATGTTTGTTTGATAAATATAAAATACACAGAGTTCTAAAATGAATGAATGGTGCTCTACATTTACCACATACATCCCCTTTTCTTCTTTAACAACCACAATTCTTGTTGTAATTATGCAATGTTCAGGTTAAACAAAAGAAGATTACTCTTAAATGAAAGGTCTATTTCTCATAGGAATCCTGTCATAATGTTGTCAGGCACTTATGATAATAATCTGAGCCTGTCCAGTGGCAAAAACAAGCATTTTAGTGGACATGCTGACATGAACAAGATGTTCATGAGCCAGATACACCGTTTTTGTCAATGCTGCACTGCTTCCAAAGATTTTTGTCAGTCATTTACACCAAAAACATGGGAAAAGGTGTTAGGGTTAGAAAATAACAGGTTATCCTTTAATTAGAGTAGAGCCACATTGAAGTCTGATATTGCCTCATACCTATGCCTCCCTCTTGTTTCTCCCCTCCTATACCTTCCTCTCCTCAGTTCTCTCTGCTGTCAGAGGTGCAGGCCTGGTCACTGCAGGATCTGGAGTGTTTGATGGGATGGTACTGCGACGTGAAATTCAGGCTCTCAAGCCTGACGAGGCACAGCTGAGCCACAGCCTGCAGCCAGACACTCTGTCTGTAATTGTCGGCCCAGATACCTGACCTCATCTTCGGCCAGTTTCATGACCAACACCACCCTCCAGCTCTGCAGGTGGCTGGGTTTATTAGTGGAATAACTATCTAGCTCTTGTGAGTCTCTCTCTCTTTGAGTATGTACAGCTTTGAGTTGGATTTTTTCTAGTTTGTTGATATCTGGGTGAAAATATCTCTCTACTTTTGAATTAATATTCCTGCAATCATCAGTTTTCTTCCATGTTTTGAAGGGTGCAGCAGTTCAGCCCAGCACAAAAATGTTGATAGATAGACTTGAGTGGCTGTATTCTGGTCTGCCTCACTGTCTCTGTTCGATTGTGATAGGGCTCCTTCTCTATTTGGCTATCTGCTCTTGGCTGTGTGTGTGTGAGGGCGAGAGCAGTGTGATGTCCATAGGTTATAACAGATTCTGCTGTAGAAAAAGATCTGTTTTCTGAGTGTGTGGACTTTGTCAGGCTGAACAATGACACGTTTACTGCCTTCCTGTAGAGATTGAGAAGTCCTTTCGCTGATATTTGATAGGCTGTGTTTGTCTTCCACCTCACACCAAAATCCCCTCCCCCATCTCACCCCTTTGTGAGAAGACTTCTCTGGCTCATGGATATGATGGAGGTGAAATCTCTGGGATACACACTGGACAAAGTTAACTGTGTGTATCAGACACACTACTCCAACTCATCATGGTTTTGTGGTCTTGCAGTGAGTTGCTTGAGTGTTTTTCTCTCATTGTTCTTCTCTACCTTGTCTGAAAGGAACTGTGGCGCTGTGATGATGCACTCAGAGGTGTTAAGAGTTCAGTTCATGTTGTGACTGTGAGACTGCTCCTCATCTGGCTGTTTTTTTGTGAGGATGAGATCACAGCTACAGAAATACAAAAATAACCAGCCCTAGGGTAAAACAGGTTTATGAATGTACATCCTCTGTCTGTAAATAGCATTGGATACTTGCTAAGAAAATAATTTAACTTAAGGATTCATTTTTCCTCCACCATTTTATGCTTCTACATATGACGGTTGTGGGGTATTATGGTTTTCAGGTTGTATCTGTCCGTCTTTCTCATAGGCATTGATATCTCAGTATCATGGAGGAATTTCTTCAAATTTGACACAAACATTCACTTTGATCTGGATTTGGTGGTTAAAGGTCAAGGTCAAAGATCACTGAGAGCTTCACCAAAACGCATTTTGGCCATAACTTGAGAATTCATGTACTAATTAGCAATGAATTTCACACAAATGTGAAGGATAAAGAGTGATGAAGTGATGAAATTTTATATCTGAAATGTCAAAGGTCAACTACACTGTGACATACATTTCTGCAAAACCACTTTCAGCCATTATTCAACGCCAGGCTCAGGAGGGCGGAAAAAGCCACATTCTGGCTGTGGCTGGGTGCCAGCCCATCAAGGTGCCTTTTAAAAAACTAGAAACTCCACATACGTCTTGTGTATTTGCTGCGTGTATAAAAATGAAATGACTTGTTCTGTGGTTTAGAGGAGAACCCTGTTTCTAATCACTTTTGTGGTTTACTTTGTTTTAGATACGTATATGCTCAGCTCCAATACAGATGTGTTAATATGAAGTAAATGTGTCTGCATGCAAATGTTTGGTTGTGGATGACGAGCTGATTTACACACACACACACACACACACACAGTGTCTAAGCTGACAATAAAGAGATAAGCTGTTGACTGTCTGCAGATTTTTCCACCAAACAGTCATTCTCATTCAGATGCTCAGATGGGCTTTGCCTGCCTTTCTTTCCCCTTGACGACATTTTACGTGTGTGTGTGTGTGTGTGTGTGTGTGGTCTGTATTCTTCCCGTGTGTCTGTGTGTGCCTGTTGTGGTGTTTTGGACCCATGTGTGACTGCTACCACTGCTGTGTAAAGCAGATTAGAGAGCTGGGTGGGTTTGGGAGGATAAAAATACAGGATTTCTGAACCGCACTCAAAGCCAGGTATATAGTCAACTGCATACCAATGCATGTGCTCACACATACACACACACATTGTAATATAGACACACAAACACAGTAGCTGTTTGAAGAGTACTAACATCCTGGCCAAACACAATGTTGCTGTATGGGATGATTATGCAAAACACAATTTTTTTCTCACGATGGCAATGGTTTTTTTATTTGTTGTTTTTTTTATTCAGCCAACATTAATAACTGGTCACAAGAAACAGATTGTGAAAACCAGGCTCAGGTGTCTTAGACTGTCAGACAGGCCAGATTAATTAACACATCCAAGAACACATTACAGGTCAAGTACCTGGCAACATGAATGTAGTAATTCTGCTGTTTACTTTCAATTGTTATATGTGATGAAAGAGTAGAAACTGTTTCTTGCTGTGATAACTTTCAGGGATCCACAAAACTCATCTCATTGCACTGTAAGTCACTGTGAGTGTTTGGCACTGTGCAACTTTAATATTCTTTCAAAGCTCATGGATGTACAGTATTCTCAAACTGTCCCTCCTGGATTATACTTCATCTTTCTTCGATTACTGGCAGCCACCTTGTACCAACTGAGTGCATCATCTTGTCCTATTTTAGATCTGAATGGAACCTTGAGACCAAACAGCGAAGCTGCCAGGGGCCACAACATAGCAACAATGACGAATCTGTGGGCAGATAATAGTCTTGGGTCAGATTACAGGTCAGTTTGGCTTTCACAATAAATTAATAAGCCTCTGCATTGTGATCCTATAGTATGCCTAAGTCATTAGAATAAGTGAATCAGAGCCAAGTTCCTGTGTTCAACCTACATGGCACATTGTCTTTAAAGTCAGTTATTGCGCCAGTTTAGGTCATCATGGCCTTAAACTCCCTGCTGTGCCTCAGCGTGAGAAGTTGTCAGACATGTAGAGACAGTATATAGCTTGTAGTCTGTCACCGAGACCAACAGGGACAGACAGGGTCAGACCTCAGGATCAGGAATGTTAACTTTACAATGTGGCGTACTAAGTATCTTGGGCATGTGCTTGTCCAAACTAGGCAAGAGGAAAAATTCTGACATGGTTGTCTTTCTGTCTGAGAGCCTCATGAGGGTGTCTGAAATGCAGGATCAGTTGTCTTACATGATAACAAACCACCATCCTACATAAAGATGACACTGCTTCCTGCATTTGCACCGAACGATGCCACAGGGTGTGAGCCATGTTTTGCAGAATTGTCTAATATTATTCCTGGGAAGAGGGAGCCAGACACGCATCCACACACACACATACACACACTGTGGAGGGTAACTGTGGGTGAACACGATCATACACACACACAAACACCACCCGCTCTGACTGTTAGCAGTCAGAGCAGTGTCTCCACATGTAAAAAGCTGATAGACTCTTGTGATAAATAAATTGTCTCTAAGTGCTCCCCATGCAACGAGGGGTAATTAAGCTGAATTGATGGGGCTTTTGTTTGGTTTAGTAGCGAGAGTTAAATGAGACAATGTTCCTCTGAACTCAGCTCCCCAGCTCAAAGCCCTCACAGATCTGCCCACATTCCTCTCTCCACCACCGGTGGGATTGGCGCTGCCAAATCCTGCTTTTGGGCAGGCAGTGGTTCTTTGTGATTTCACAACGTGTGTTTGCTTATGCAGAAAACATGATGGCTGTGTGTATGTGATGTGTGTGCATGTCTTGTTTACTTGTCTTCCTTACAGACTTGAGACTGGCAAGCAAATGCCAAACAATATTAATCTTTCCTCTTTTCTGGGAAATGTGGAACATCCACCAAATCTAATTTGGCATTTGTTTTGTGATAAACACACATCTGTGTTTAACATCTGCTCACTAGCTTTCTCCCTCGCACTTTAATCACTTTCTCCTTCCTCACCCCCTATCTGTTTTTCTGTCTTTCATCACCCCTCTCCTCTTTCCCCTCTGCACTTCATCTCCCAGAACGACGGCGTGGTGGAGAGTAATGAGGAGGATCCTCCCGAGAGTCTGAACACGCTGCTGACCGACATCTCTCTGGTGAGCCTGGTGGGCCGGCAGGCCCCGGCTATAGCCTGATAAAGATGGATCCGACACGGGGGAGAAGTGAGGAGGGGTGGGAAGAAAATGTTTTTGTTTTTTTTTTTAAAGATGGGAGGGGAGAGGCAGCGGGGGCGGATAGATGTACTTGAGACATGGCTGACCTGCAGGCTTTGTATTGTAGACTGAGGAGGAGTGTAACAAAGTGTTTGCACCAAATAAGAACGAGAGAAAGAAAGAAAAGTTGAGCTTGGTGAGATTAAGAGCTGGTGTAGCCTTTCGTCATCTTTTCTTTGTTGTGTGGAAAGGCAAGTGGAGAGGCTGATATGCCACCTGGCCTGTCCAATTCACCTCCTACCTCTTCAGCTCTGCAAGAAAGAAGAGCTTATGGTTGCTCCATAGATTACACAAAAGAAAAAAAAATGCTTGGTGACCTCAGTTTCCAAAGCAACAGGAGCTATCACAAGGTCTCATTTGTTTATTCTGAATCACAGCAGATGAGAGGAAGGTCAAGGAGAAAACTTTTAGTCTGCTGACGTCCAAGGCTACCTGCCACTCCAATCATACCTTACTTTTCTTTTGTAAACTGTCTTTCACACTCATTTTATGTCTCCATACACTGGTAAGCCCCTCATGTCTCAGTGTCGTTCATTCCACTGTTTGAGTTTGAACACTCTTACCTGGAAACGCAGGATACCGGCGGAATCAAACGAACAAGCAGCGACGTGTTCAACATGGTTTGGATGCGTTAAACACCTTCAAGTCAACTATCACTGTCACTAAAACTAGTGGAGTGGTTAAACAGGTGTCTAATGCAGTTGTGTGAGTGAAAATTGGTGAGAATGATGAGGAAATAATATGAACACTGGGTTTAAACGTTGTTTTTAAGTGTTTCCTCTGCATGCTACATAATAGGGTTGTAACAATCTTGTGTTGGTACAATATAAGGTTAATGTTCAATATGCTCTTACAAATGTAATTTTTGCTACTAAACTAAAATTAGTCAGATCAACAGTCTGATCAGAGTTATGACGTTGAAGATTTCAGCTTTATGATGCATACGGTCACATTTTATGTTGCAGTATATTGTGCTACAAGATTTTGTTACACCCCTAATCGATGATGATGAATATATCCTCTCACTTCAGGATGATGTACAGTCCACCACTGCCGAATCTCCCCCCTCCTTCAAGCCTCCGCCCCCACCAGGGGTGCAGAGGCGCCCGAGTAGACGAGATCAACTCAACAAATGCCCCTCGTCCGAATCCTCCCACTCAGGCTTGTACTTCACAGCCCCGACTTCCCACAACCAAAGCAAAGAGCCAGGACGCGCCCCTGCCTCACCCTCACTACACCACAAACGAGAACATCCCAGGGACCCGTCTCGGGACTATGCGGCCATCAGAAAGAGAGATCCTTCAGTACCGTCCAAGAAAGAACAAATAACAGCTGCTCAGTTGTCTATGGTCACCCAGCACAACATCGGCCCTTTTCCCAGGGTCCAGTCCCCAAACCGAGGCACCAAACCCACTCCCCCATCCCCTTCACCTCCACCTCCACCTCCACTCCCTGCACCTCATCCGCCCCCATCTCTGCCCCTTAAACCAGTGTCCATGTCCAAAGCCTCCCCTGCCTCCTCTCCTGGCTCTAAACAACAGTTTGTTACAGTGGAGGTTCACAGGCCCAACGCAGAACCTGATGTCAATGAAGTGCGGCCACTGCCGCAGGCTCGAGGTGAGGAACATAGAGCTCAGGAGATCAAATGTACAAACCTGTTTCAAGGGTTAAGCTTTTGTCATTTGTGTCCTCAAATTATTAACATGTAGGGCCACAACTAATGAAATGTTTAGGTCAAATTTGGTATCACAATTGATAGATCAGGATCCTCTTCACTCACCAGCTCAGTGCAGTGTTAAGTTATGTTGATAAACAACCAACTCCACTGAGAAATGCATTGTTACTTTTGATCAGAGCACTACATAGACTGATTGTTTCCAAGACACACACACAAGAAATGTTCATAAATCAAAGCTTTGAAGCACTAAATCTAGTATTTGTCACCTAACCTTTCTCTTTAGAAGAATTTGTAGTGTGTCCCTCTTGATGCAATCCTGACATTAAACACTGCAGTTGGGACTAGTCATTTGCTGATTGTCACTCCCTGCTCTAAATGAGGACATATGCAGTTTCAGTTATGAAGAAGATGATTATGAATACCATGTGTATAATCTCTCTCAGATATGTATTTACTTGTGCGTAATGTGCTTAAATGAGCAATTATCCAGAACACTTTGTACAATTTCCACTGAATGCACTAATCTTAATAACATTTTAATCTTGTATTAAATCTTGAAATAAGATTTTTTAAATTTCAGAACTAATCTAAAATGCTGCTAGTGCCGTTTGAGAAAGGGTCAAACCAATCCAAATGAAAGTGTTGGATTCCTTACATCGTTGAGATTCCCTGACATCATGTCTGCCTGCTCCCCTCCTCAGGTGGTGCCCTGTCTCAGCTGTCAGACAGCGGCCAGACCCTCAGTGAGGACAGTGGCGTGGACATAGCTGAGTCAGGACACATCAGCAAAGACAGCAGCCCCCATTCCTCACGCACACGCCTCCCCCGAGACACCCAGGGAGGTGGGGGGGACAACCCCTCCAAACCGGTGAGGGGGCGTTATCAGAACAGCTGCAATGGATGAGTGGATTAATTGTTACACTGTGGGGAATGAGAAATAACCCAGGTGTCAGTGTTGTATTTCTGTCTTTGTGAGGACTAAGTAGAGTTTTAGACCTTGAGAGTGAGATTTTTGGTGAGTGACTAAAATTTTGAAAAAATGAAGATATTTTTAGAAAGTAGAAACATCTAACAGCCTTATTTGGAACTTCAGGGCATTTTTAGAAGGTTTAGGACATTTTTTAGAGAATGAAGAGACATTTGAAAGTTAGGACGTATTTGTAAAGTGATGTCTAGGGGTGTAATGATTCTCCAAAACCATGATTCAGTTCAGTCGTCATCTTGTGGACGTTTGTAATTGCAGTTTTCTTATAGGCTGCTGTGGGCAAGTATGTAAATGCAGCCCAGAGTCAGTGATGTCTGATCCTTACTTCTTCAAAAGGCTCTCTGAGGGTTTGGACCTGGTTTTAATGTTAAAGGTAAAATTAGATTTAAGTTGAAAATTGAAGTTGGAGTTAGGGCATAGGGAATGCATTATTATGTTGCCGTAAGTCCTCACAAATGTAGAAGTACAGGCATGTGTGTGTGCGTGTGTGGGAGCTGAAAATAAACCATTAGTTACAGGTTGATAAATCAATGTGCTTTATTGCTAATCCTCCTCCAGAATCTGTCCTAAATCCTAACTGTGATCTCTTCTCTCCTCCCTCTGTTTGCTCACACAGACTGTTTCCTTTGTTTCACTCCATTTGTTTATTTCTCACTCATGACATTCATTCAGTCACATGCTCCATCATTTATTTCATCACTCACTGCAGTGTAGCGTAATGAAACTCAAATCTCTCTCTGGTTGTTATTGACTGATGGAAAAAATAACAAGTAAGGATGGGAGAGGCCAAATCGTTTATGATGAAGGGGCTGTTAGGTTCAATGTCTGTTTTAGATCAGAATTACCAGGCAGGAGTAGTGAGGGCTGAATGGGCTTTGTATCGTAAAATAAGCTGCATTTTACTGCTAAGGAGCAAAGCATTTACCTTCTGTTTGTTCTGGAGTGTCAAGCAAGAGGGTTCTGAAAAGAGCAAAGTGATGTGCTCATAAAAACTTCCCCAAATAAACTTAAAGAAGACGTTTGTTTAATCTTTTTTACAGCCTACTCATTCTTGTGTCAGTAAAAACACACAACAGGTTAGCTGGTGCAGAATTATAGGCTGCTGCAGGCAAGTATGTAAATGCGGCCCAGAGTCATGAAAGGCAATATTGCAAACTACACATCACATTTTATTGAAGGCTGAAGTGAAGGTGAACTAGGAAGTGTCTGTGTTACAGAGCAGACTCCTCTGGTAGCTAGCTTCCACCAGCTTCTGTAGCCTTTAGTTGTGTTTTCTCATCATCTCTCCTGGAAAACTGAATGTGTTTCTGGGGTTTTCTGTCCATATTTCTAAGATAAATGGAGACTTTCAACAACTACAGCTCACATGAGGCTATAGCACTGTGTCCACAATTTATCTTAACTAAAGCTTCTCTAATTAATATTATACTACATTCACGAAACTACAGATATGTTTGCAGAGAAAGAAGAATCAACATAGGAGGCTGTAGTATGTAGTTTTAGTTTTACAGCACATCTTCTGCATGGTACGGTATCACAACCAATTTCAGGAGGAGAGGGCAGCTGTTTGCAGCAAACATGCTCTCATAAATCCCCTGTGCACTACCTGCCAACTCCAAATGACAAACAGATAAAGTTAGAATAGATAGTGACAGAAAACATGGGGCACAGAGAGGGGGTGGGGTGATGACATGGAACAAAGAAGGCCCACAGCCGCAGTTGAACTGGGGATGCTGCAGTTATATGGTATGCATCTTAACCACAAGACCACCACGGGCATTTATCTTAGAAAATGGACTAATGTGGTTCAAATTAACATACAGATGAAAAAAGGAGAAAACCCCACTGAGATACAGAAGCCAGTGGAACAGAAAGGCAACTAAATAATGGAAAACAATTACATAGATGCTTTGTTAGAGATTTATTTCTTTTGTCCCCTGACTTGTGAAGCTGTTTAACAAGATTGCTCATTCTTCATGAATGTGCCATCAGGACTGAAAATGTATATGTTAATATAGAGTCATGGCCTTTATGAAGACTAGAGTATGTGTTCTCAGAGAAAACAAAGCTCTTACTTGGATAAGCAAGTGCAGAAAGACATGTGTATCCATAGTGGCACAAAGGGAAGGCAGATGGAGGGAGGCTGTGTAATGTTATGAATAAATCTGGTTTATAAACATGCATAAATATGTTCTACTTATATTATAACTTGTCTTGTCCCATTAGCCGGGTCTGTTGGAGCCCACCTCTACACTAGTGAGGGTGGCAAAGAGTGCCAGCACCCTGGGTATTGCCATTGAAGGTGGAGCCAACACTCGCCAGCCGCTGCCACGAATTGTCACAATACAGGTGAGTTAGGTAGAAAAACAAAATAACATGAAATAATACCACCACCAGGCTCCCCTCTGTTTAACACAGCATCCCTATTAAGTCTGGCTTATATTGTCAGCTGTGTGTTGTGCTGTGATGGAACCATGCGCCCACCTTCCAGGTGGGATTTGATGTCCTTTAAGGCTTTATATGGAGTCACACTGCAGCCGAACCCACACTGAGATTCTTGCTAATTTTGTCCTCGCTGGGGCTCTCACAAAGATGATTACAACATTAATGGCCTCCATGAATAGGCTTGACTGCCTGGAGACTGCAGGCAGTTCACTGCAGTTATTTTTTCAGTGTGAGGCAGTTGTCGTGATGTGTGTGTTGATATTTAGGGATAAAGGCAGAAGGCACTATCAGCAGATTATATAGCACTTTTTATATAAAAGCTAAAGATTAGGCTCAGTTCAGGTATGTTAATGTTTAATTTAAAGATGAGGCTGAATGGAGATTTTTACATTTGCAGAATGTGTGTATTCAAACTGTAAATTCATATCTCCTGGCTGTGCAGACTGAAATCCAAATACTGAAGGCTCAGCTAGATCTGACAGTTTAGTCACCCCTGAAGAAAGCTATTGCCTTTACTGCGTGTGCATTTATCTATTCGCCATGGTAATTTGCAAGTCAACAAAGCCTCACATTAGCTCAGTACTATCTGTCGCACTAATCATTTCCTAACCACAGAGAACCAGGGATTTACAATTTAAAGATCAGAGCAGTGGGCAGCCACAGACTACAGTCCACACTGTGTTCAAAGCTGTCTCCCAGCCTCCAACTCCACAGAGGTGGTGATTGAAATAAAAAGGAGTTGCTGATTGCAAGGGGAGGGATAAAAGGATTGGAAATCAGCACATTCAAAATCAAAGAGTGCGCTGGAAGAAAGGATGGCAAGTGTGAGTGAAGGATGCAAAAGAGGTGAGAGCATTGTTACTAAGGAGAGGAGGGAAGAGGTTTTGGATAGGTGCAGTACTTGAGTGTTTGGTGGTTGTGCAGTTGTGGGAAGGCTTGCATCGAGACCATGTAAACAAATGTGTTTTTAATCCCAAACTGCTGTTGTTCCCACCAGTGCTCGTAATGCAAATCCCCAAACAAATGGAGGCCCCCAGAGTCTAAACTTCTCTCTATATGTGTTCGTGTTTCTGTTTTTGTCTCTTTAAATGAGGACACAGCTTGGCTAATTTTGTATGAGAGCTGCTTCTTTGCTACATAATTATATTGGCCTCAGTGGACAGTGTTTCTTAGCTCCATTCACTCAGTGATAACAAAGCAGCGGCTCTTTCATGAAGAGGAAAATCACAACCTTGAAGATAAGATAGAAAACACTCAAAGGAAGTGGCATTCTCAAATCTTGTGGTATTATAAGATAGTGTCTCTTTCACTTGAGTGGAACATTCTGACAAAAACAAAGCTGTATACGTTAGCAGTGGCCCAGTATAGCCTCTTGAAGCTCAGCTTTTCAGGTAGCATAGATGGATTAAAGAGATAGCCAGCTAAAGTTGAGAGACATATCCTGTTGTGCAAAAAATATACCAAGCCACCGAAATACTGAAACAAAAGAGCACACACCAGCGGCTTGTCCTTTTTCAAGAGGACCAGCACTGCAGCTTTGTGTACATTCATTTGATATCCATGTTAGGAAACCTCACTTCAAGTACAGAGAGCAATCTTATGTTTAAGAGATGCAGCCACTGAAACCCCTAACCAGCCCCTGTCAGTGTCACTGTCTCTGAGAGACTAATAAAAATTAAAAAGGCAGCTGATTGCAGTGGATAACAGCAGGAGAAATTAGTGCTCTTCTCGTCTGCTGTCACTGTTTTTTAGGGACAAACAGCTTGAGACAAGGTTAAAACTGATTTCATAAGCTCAGAGATAAGGTTAATTTAAACCATTCAGGCAAGCTGACTGAAATGTTAATCAGGTTAAATTATTGCACAGATTTCATCCAAACTTTGTTTGTTGAGATCCAAACTCTATCGATCACAAGTGAGACAAAGCCACAAGTTACAAGACACCGCTGCTACATCCCTTAACAATAACACTGTATGGCTTCACAGTTATTTAAAGACATTAATAACATGGCAGCCTCGAGGTCACTTGTTATAGAAAAGGAGGGGAGAGTTTCTGCACATTCAGTTTTCAAGGTGTGAAAAAGTGAGTTGTTAAAACTTTGCTCTGTCACCTGGGGAGAGCTAACTCAATGTTATTAGGCCCTTGAGCAAGGCACACAACCTCTGTACTTCTCCCAGTCAGGACCGAGCATCAGAATGATTAATTTTCTTTGGAAAAAAAAAAGGTTGGTTTTGTTTCTGGCTTTCCGACGGGAATCGATTCTATCCGGGGGACAGGTGATGGCATCACATCAAAGCCAAAGCCCTGAACAATACTGTCTCTCTGCTCCATTGGAAGTGAGCACAGTGGTACTGGCTTCTGTATTTCCTATCTCTGTGGGCACAAGGGCTCTCACCTCAGGTCGCCTCAATCACAGCTGCAGAGGATGAAGTACAGATGAGTAAGCCACTGCTAGCCAGCCAGCTGTTATCAGTCCCCATCACCCCTCCTGAGGCGACAGCCAGTTATCACAGCCATCTTCCCATCACGACGAGCGACTGCTCCACTAGCTCAGGGTAATTGTTGTATGTTCTGTAAATAAGAAGGGTGACGATGCAGTCTTGGTGTGAAAAACACTGCCGGTGATTTTAGCCATCATATTTGCACATAATGAGGTCAGCTGTCAGCTGTCTGGGTTGCAGGGAGGAAAACATTAATCTGGCACAAAAGGAAACATGATTTTGTATCTTATTTGGTGTGTCTTAACATTAAAAGCACACTATTTTATCACATCCAGAATAAATGTACAGTGAAAGTGATGTTGATGAAGACTGGTACAGGCAGACTTGACTGTGATTAAGAATGTGGTGCTTTCTGGTGATGCTGCTGATTGCTGGTGCTGGTGACTTCCACTTCAGACTGGAAGGGAGGAAAGATCATGGTAAATGGACTGCATTTATATAGTGCTTTCCTAGTGTTAATGACCACTCAAAGTGCTTTACACCAAGAGTCACATTCACCCATTCACACAGCACTTCTATATATATACACCACTTCTCTATCATACATACATGATGTACACTCATGGCTCTGATTAGTGGCCGACCTGCTCTATCTCCTGAGCCACAGCCACAGCAGTCATGACTTCTTCACTTACAGCTGTCCTCTGGGGATGTGAGCAGATAAGGTGAACAAATATGACTTTTTATTACAGAAACAATAGTGGCATCAAGTATGCCGCGGACCTACTTTGTGAAGTGAGTTGTCCAGAGCAGAGTTGTCAGAAACTAACCCCTTCAGTTCAGCAGTTCAGACTGTGGCCAAGGATTTATAGATCCATCTGGGACTTATTGGGCAGAGGTTTGCTGGTTCTTTCATGTGTCTTCTCATGTTACTGCCTAAGATAAGATGAGACCTCAGTCGTGATGTGTTTCTGAACAGGCTCTGGGTGTCAACAGACAACAGTTTTCTAATCACAGATGAGATGAGGATGTAACTGCGACAGTGGGAGTGTTGCAGGTCAGGAGAAAGCATTTCATTTTGTTGATCACACACTTTCTTGCTAAAGGCATGAGGCTGCATACATTTACTGCTGAGCCTTCAGTGTGTGCTCTGAGGGCCAGACTGCAGAGGTGTGTGTGTGTGTGTGTGTGTGTATTAATGTGCCTGTGTGGTTGTGAGTGTGTGTTTCTGTGACAGGGTGTCTCTCTTTCTGTATGCTAATGAAGTCCCTGTCACATTTATGGCACAATGTTTAAATTCTAACTCGGGCACTGAGAGGACTTCATTTACCTTGGTGTAATAGAACAAAAGTAGGGATCTCAAACGCTTGTAAAAACTCTTTGTAGGCTCTCTGAGCTACAGAGGTAACAAGTGGACTTCTTTTTGGCAGCCTGGCCTGGACCTGAGCTCCAGTTACTCACAGTTCTTTGATGTAATGATTGTTTTTACCTTAGAGACTTTTGCAATGATGACTGCATTTGATCACAGACGCAACTTTTTTTCCTCTGAGAGAAATACAAACCAAACTTTGACAACATTAACCACTTTTTTGATGACACCGATCAAAGACTGCTCTGTCCTGCTGGTATGAAAAATATTCTGTATGCTGCCAATTTATCTCACAAACTGTGACTATATTTCTTAAACCAAGCCAAAAATGACATATATCCATGCTCAGTTTTACATTTCATTAAAGCTGAAACTTTTATCAGGTGAGTTGATATATCTTAATCTTATTAACTTATTTATTTGATGTTTCCAGATATAATATTGTGTTTATATGTTCCTGGTGTTGTTCGAGATGGGGAAGTTTTTTAGAGGTTTTTGTTATTCTGCTGGTGCTGGTGGTGCTAGGGCTTTGAATTGCTGATCATTACAGTAGATTTATGCATGCAGGGACTTTTTCATATTCTCATGCCAAACCTGTTCCTGAGCCTTGGACGGGTGTTCCAAGACAGATTTAGAAAGTTGTTCATTTCGACTTGATGAATGCCACCTGTTCGTGAGTAGGTGCACATTTGTGAGATGTGATTGTTAGTATAAACAACACCCCCAAATTTCTATATACTGTCAGGCTTCCTGTTCTGCTCCATGTGTGGGCAAGCTGCATTCACTAAAAATATCACGAGTGTAAAGAGCAGAATGCAGAATCACTGTAAGTTCTGCTGTCGAAAAAGCAGCAGAGGAAAACTTTAACTGACTTAACTTTATTTAAAATACTGGTGAACTGAGCAAGTTCTCTTAAACCACTTGAATGTGTCACTTAATGAAATCTGTTTGTATGAGATGTTCCCACATGTGGCCCATTTACAGTGTATTTTACTTTAAAACAACAATGTTCTCTTAAAAGACACCTTATCCTTCTCTGTCTGTCTCTCTCCCTCAGAGGGGTGGTTCAGCTCATAACTGCGGCCAGCTGAAGGTGGGTCAGGTGATCCTGGAGGTGAACGGGGTTTCCCTGAGGGGCCGCGAGCACAGGGACGCTGCACGCCTCATCGCCGAGGCCTTCAAGACCAAAGAGAGGGACTACGTGGACTTCCTGGTGACCGAGTTCAATGTGGCACTATAGCTGAGAGGAGGAGGAGAGAGGACGATTACGAGAGCAGCAGCACCAAGTCAAGAGCAGTTCAAGGAGAAGATAATGGGGAGATATTCAAGCATCTATTGATTTAAATGGCACAATTCTTTTAGAGAGACGTAAACAAACCACCACCTGATCTCTGAGCCCTTCTTCTTTCCCATTTAACCCCTGAATCTGGACACATGATGCTCAAATTTATAAGATATTATTTCCACTGTGGACTTTGTTCAGGATTCTCCTCAACGTGTTACCTCCCCACTGTGAGACCTTATGCACTACAATGGAAAATAGTGAAACCCATACCTTTCGTTTGTTCTCTCCGTGTTAAAACTAGTGGATTTACAACCATTTGAAAACCACTGGAACTTCTTGTAGCACTCCCACGTCCCATGGTCAGTCCATTTTATTTATATTTTGCTTCTATCTGAGAGACAACTGCACATCTAAGACTGATTCAAGCTCATTGCAAGTCTGGATTTATATATGTAAAAATGAACAAATGTAGATACAGATGCATATATACTGTACACATAAAGATACTCCTATATAAATTATAAAACCCGTAACCTCTGTTGCATCATCAACTCGTAGTAATATATTTCAAAGATTATAGTAATTCAGACATTCACGGAGAAACAGAAATCTACAAATTTCACAGCGATGCTACTGGCCCGTCTGCATATTACCACCTTTTCACAAAAAGGAAGTGACAAACATAACAAAATACACATTACATGCTCATATTTGTACAATCGGACAAAAAAACCTGTACATGTGAATGACTGAAAACTTTCATTTGGGTATCACCCAAATGTACAACATTTCCCGTTTCCTTTTCCCTTCTCCATGTGTATCTGTATCATTTGAGACTACATCCACACTGAGACAGCTAAACTTGACAATGTCATTCTTTTTTCTATTTCCACTGGCAAAAAAATTCTGCATCATCATTTTCCAGACAACAGGAGGGCACAGTAAAAAGAGTAGTTTAGCTTGCGGAGGAGTCGGAGGTGTTTAGCCTTTCACCTGCAGCTCTTCATCTAAACTCCTTCTTCTACGTTATTCCCTGCAATATGCATCTTTCTGACTGTTTCACAGTAAAAGCCACCTTGTTTTTTGCTAATTGAATGCTATTAGTGTGAAGCAGCAGCAGATAATATTCAGTTTGCATTAGCAGTAACTTAATGCAGCTGTGAGAATGTGAATCCAATGCATGAATGGCGGACCCTGCCACTTACTTATGTATTATGGCAATTTGAGGAAGTAAATACATTGAATGGCTGTTGCCAACCAAAAATAGAATCAAATTCGACACCTCTACTGCAGTCAAGTTTCCAAGTACACTCTTGTTGTCATGTTCAGATTCATTCACTCTGGAGAGAGATTTTGAAACAGTTTTCATGTGTCACAAACTGGATAAAAGATATGTTTCCAGATTTGGCCAGTTTATGTGGAGGAACTCTCAGAGGGGATAAAAGTCCCTCAGTTTTTCCCTTAGACCACTCAACTTTTCTCCTGCTGCTCCCCCTGCTGAATAACAATTGATGATTTTATTTTGTAATTTCATAGTTTTAATTATATTCACCCTGGGGGGCTTGCTGAAGCCACGCTCGGTGCAGCAATTACGCCGAAGAGGGGAGTAATGAGACATTTAGAGGACGACACTGCCAAAGATTTAAGAAACACTCCTCCGCACATGCTCACACATGGAACGTGAGTGTGCACATGCACACATTTTATCCATTTATAGAAAAGCAATTAGGAGATAAGCAATCAGGTAGAGTGAGAGATGGAGCGTGAGAGAGAGAGGAAGACAGAGAATGAAAATGAGAGAGTGACTCAAGTAACAAATGAGAAGTGATTGTTGTTGTGGAGATGATTTGCTTCATCTCAGGAAGAGTGCAAGCATGGAGAGGATGTACAGCAAATATCCTCTATGTGTCACTCCAGAGACTCACATTAGGCTGCAGGTAGAAATATGGAGTAATTGGGGTAATTAATCTAAGTGCTCTGTGCATGGATGTGGGTTATGTATGTGTTTAATGCGAGTGGCGTACATCTGTCTGCAAGTTAATGGATGAACAGAGAAAAAATACCCTCAAAACAAGGAGACAGCAAATAAAGACAAATGTAAATGTCATCCATGGAACTGCTGTATGAGACACACACAAGGAAGTGAAGCGGTAGTCTGGTAGTCTGGGCTTTTTGAAGAATGCCAACAGGGCAGCTCTGTGAGAAACTGCTATCAAACACTCCTGAATCTTTCTGGTGACAACTGAAAGAAGAACAAGCTGTTTTTGCAGCATACCCCTGCTGTGCACCTTCAAAATGTCACCCTCTAATGAATAAAAAACAATGATAGGGATGCACTGGTAGGCCTTTTTCAAAGGTCACACCCATGTCTAGTATGTCTGTACCCATAACGTCCAATTAAGAATATATATAGAAATCTATGATTTCTTGACAGGCAAAAGGCCACATTTTGTTCTATTGCCATTTTTACAAGTGACAAGTAAGAATAGAAAAAACTTTTTGAAGCTGTTATTTTTGTCTGTATTAAGTTGTTCGTCTTCCTTTCAAACTGATGAATATTTTCCCTCTTTTTACCTCGGCTTTCGCCTCCACCAGCTTGTGTGAAAAATATCTGTCTCTTTAGCTGCTAGGTGTTCTACTTTTTTTTACCAACTAGTTACAACATGAAGATTTTTACTTGTCTGTTGTTTGGTGCCAGGCAGTTAGTGTACAGTGAGTTTATCATAGCTTGTTTACTGAAAACAGCTGCCTGCTGCTGCTGGCAATGGGATTGATGAGAGGGCTGAGAGTAACTGTCTGTTCAGACAGAATGCAAAACAAAAAATCAACATTCCAAGTTGAAAACACTTCAACTTGAGCAAAAACTTTGTGTGTATCCCAAGGGTCTATGAAACTGCTTCATAAACATACAAAGACAAAAGGAAAAAGGAGAGAGACTGGGGGGAATATCAGAAATAGCCAGAGTTTCTGGTGAGTTCTCAGATCAGTCAGAAGCTGAACTGAACACAAACACACAGAGGCACACTACCACTCACATGGTTGGTGTGTCCAGTACTAGCTAGCTTACAGCCAATATACTGTACATTTGGTACACTGGCTGTTTAGGGCGAAAGATGTGAGGCAAAAATTGACTTCGCTCTCTGTCTAAACAAACCTCGAAACCAAAAGCTGAAAGAACCTAGAAATTTCAGTGCATCCCTAACAAACATCCTGTCTAAGTTTTTTATAAAATCTTTCTCTGACCGTAGACAACCATGTAATTCCCAGGCAGGTTTAAGGTGTTGGGGTGTGTACACCTGACTCTCTGGCATTCAGACTTGTCAGAAAACAAAAAAGTTTGAGCACAGGATCAGGAAAGGTGAACTTTCACCACAGAAAAAAAAGTATTTTAAGGTGGCTGCAGAGTTTCATGGATGCATAAATTTCCTCCTGCCTCACAGAACGAGGAGGTGGGAGACAGTCGCCATAAAAGCAGTGACTTGATACAACAGAAAAAGTGAAGCAAGATAAGATAAATGGACCTGGACCTGTAAATCAAAACAAAATTGTAACAGATAAGGCTTTAACAGCAACACTGTGAATCCTGCTGCAGGATTTATAGAACATTTTTGTGGGTGACATCCATTAACGAGTGAAAAGGCTGATGAATACACTGTCAGCTTCTGTATTAAACTCCAGCAGCCGTTTATAATGAAGGGAAACATGGAAAAGCTCATTTATATATGCAAATAGTTTCCATCTCTAAGTTTTCTGAGGCTTTTGAGTGCATCTATTAATATGATTAAGAGAAATGTTAATTGTATGCACAGTCAGGACACGATACAAACAATCTCTGGAAGAGAATGTACTCTCTTCAGCCATTAACAAACTTAAAATTCAGGATGCATCTACAGTATGTGTATGTGTGTGTGTGTACATGAGTGTGTCGTTGAGAGACAGAATGAGATAGATAGTAAGACAGAGAAAGACACTGAGGCAGATGAAGCTGGAGTGCGTCCTCTCAGTGGAATTACTCTCAGATAAACAATCTAATCTGGAAAGAATCACAGGCTTTTGTTCTCTGAATCCAGCATTTATGCATCGCACATTACACCTCCCTTCAGAGAGAGGAGACCAGACAAGGAGAGAGGAGAGGAGAAGAATGTCCATCGTCGCACACTGCGGTGGCCAACCTTGTGATGGAAGGTAATAAAAATGGTAAATCTGTCCAGTGAAAACGTACTGTATGGTTTTTCTGTCTATGGCACTCAGACCAAAGCCCACTGGTTCCTATTGAAGACATAAATCTTTAAAAAACAAAACAAATATACAGTGACTGGCTGTGTGAAGGCTCAGTAATTTCCTAAAACAGCTGGGAGCTGTAGTTTTTAGCAAACTTTACTCAAACAGGAGCAAATAGTGTATTTATCGAGGGACTATTTTCAGCTGTGGATTAACACACAGTTGGTGCTCTAGGGAATATTTACAACTTGTTGAGGGATGTCCAGTGTTTTGCGTGAGACAGCGACTATAAAAATTGGGAGAACTATGATTTATTTTACCAACTATCTCATCAAAGAGTGAGGGCTAGGCTACCTTAATAAATCTCAAAATTTAAATATGTTTAATGAAAAGTTGAGATGATTTCCCCAGAACTGCTGCAGTAATGGAGAGCGAGTTACAGTTGCAGTATTCTTACCCGTTTTATCATTATGTTTATTTATTGATGTCACATAGTGACTTGTGAATCATTGATTCATTCCAATCCATCAATGCCAAAGTTCCCTTAAGTAAAACTGAACCCCTCCCTGCTTCTGGCTCCCTGCTCAGGTGAAATGTAGATAAATGCAAACATGTCTCAGAGGAAGTCAAATGTGAAAAGTGATGAATGAAGCTCTTCAGGAAACGTCACATTATTATATTAACCCTGCATTTATTGATTTTAGACACATAAACATACATATTTTAACTGCAGAATCCTCACCGAAAACTTTTCGTGACTTCACTCCATAATGACCCCGTCTTATAGACATGTGTCGATAGCGGCTCGGCCTTCTCTTTGACCTGATATTAAAGGGCCGTCCAGGAGGGAGAGATGATGGAGGGAAGCGATAGAAGCTGCTGACAGTCTCATTAATCAGATGCCATGACAGGGAGGTGTTGGCCTTGGCTCCAACATGAGACACGACAGCTCAGACACTGACTTGTTGCTCGTGCTGCAACAAGGCACGATGCCCCCCCACTCCCCACCCCCCCCCTACCAATCTGTGAACACCTGCTTTCCTGTAAAGGTCAGGCTCAAACCAGCCAACACCACCTGTTGACTCTATTGATAATGTTTTTCTGTTTCACTGAGTGTGCTTCCTGCTTTATTAGCTGCACAAGTTCATTTGGTTAGTGTTCATTCTCCTGCCCTGCAACGCTCTTCAGCTGCCTCCTTTTGCTCTTGTTTGCCTGTCAGTCAGTCCATCCATCATTTTTGCCTGCTTCCTGCACATTTTAATGAGGAGTGTTGTACAATGACATGCTGTTTATACAGAAAGTGTGTTTAATTTTTCAATAAAGATAACTGCACAAAAACTAGCAAGCTGTCTGCTTTTATTTTGAAGAAGGATGCATGGCTGTGTAGATGATGTACTGTAAGGGTTAGGGCCCTTTAGTTCGAATGAAGGGAAATATTAACTGCATGCAATGATTTTTTAGACAGCACTGTGCCTCCAACTTTACATAAAGAAATGGTTTTCCCAGTTTGGTTTGGAAGAACGTGACTGGCCTGCACAGAGCTCCTTTCATATTGTAAGTGGAACATACTGCACAATGTGCTGGGTAAGAGGCGTGGTACATCCTAGACCAGTCACCAATCCAGTTCCCCTTTTAAAAATGGTTTTGTGTTCTTTTCACATGTACATGGTTAGAAACGAGAAAAGAGAGGAAAATCAGAAAAAGCTCTGACATCTTTTTACCTGGTGCAGCAGAGTCTGCAGCTCTGTCTTTTTATTTTCCTGAAAGCTATAAACAGACAGACTACCTCTCCTGGCAACCAGATCTGCTTACGATAGCTTGATTCAGTGCCAGAGATCATATGAAACTCTGCCATAATGCCAAAAAGCAATTTTCTGTAGTTTAACTTTGACTTTTGTTGTTGCCTCTTACCAGGATGGGATACTGTTTTCCTTTTGTGGAGATAAATGTTGAATGAGACAGACTGCTGTAGGAGTTCTCTGAGAAGGCAGGCTGATTGATGTCAGCCTTATAGTTATCTGTCTCTCTGTTTCGCTCAGTTCTGTCTCTCAGGCCCTACTGACACTGCGTGGTGTTAACATGATACACAAAAACCTCATGGGAGAAGCTCTATACATGCTTCACACAGTACACTACATGCAGACAGACAAACATCACACCCCTACGTGATTTTGAACATATCATTTCAAAACCACAGCCACTGTTCTGCTGTAACAGCCTCTTTTCTCTAAAGGCTTTCCCCTCAAGATTGCTCCTATTCGGCCTCAAGAGCATTAGTGATGTTGGCCACTGATGTTGTATGTGTGTGATAAGGCCTAGCTACCTGTCAGCTTTCACCCTAAAAGGTGTTGATTGGGGGTGAGGTTGGGGCTCTGTGTTAGCCAGTGAAGTTCTTCCACACCAGAAGTGAGAGAACAATTTCTTTATGTATGTGGCTTTGTGATCGGGGAGCACTGTCATGCTCAAACAGAAAGGGGCAAATGATGTTTTTTGCTGTTACATAATGTTAATACATTTAAGAATATTAGAACTACTGAATAAATGCAATGAAAAAGCTTAAAAATATTAGAATATTTACAACTGATGACCTATTTTTCCTCTAAAATTTAGGTTTTTTGTTTTGTTTTGTTTTTTTACACAGAAAAGATGAGTTACAGCCCTAACAGTCGTATGATACCGAAAAGTTGTAAAATGGTGCCCTCTTGTGGCTACTTTGATGGACCGCATCCCCTAATGTTGTATTCCAATCTGAGCTAAGTCCCGCCCCTGGGCAGCCTCATAACCAATCACAATGCAGTTTTTGGCTCCAAGCTCTCTAGAAATATTTTTAAAATTTTGTCCGGAATATTGCCTGTCAGGTAACACCACCCGCAACAAGCTACACAAATTAAATGATAATGTTTAGACTAAGCTTATGAGATGTTAATGTTAGCGTGGGAGGACACTATGGGGTGAAAAGCGGAATTCGTTCGCGGTTTGTTAAGCAGGGAAAAATGCCTGAAAGGCTAAACGCAGGACTAGGAAATTCCCACGTATTTTGCCTCGAGTAACTACTCTGCCAGCTAAATCAGTGCCACACTCCACAAGACTGGTAATTAGCTTCATAAAAATCAGAAACCCTGGATTTTGGGGATAAATTAACGCGAGTTACACCTTCAAAATTAAGGTACAAACATGACATAATTGAAAGTCGTCTTAATGTGGTTTGTTTGTGCTCGGGTTTGATGTCTAAGTTGTGTGAGTAAGTGATAGTAACGATAACGAACTTTTAAAACTGGCACCGACCGCTGTAACGTTAGCTAGCTTTCAGTTAACAACCGTTGTTTCTAACGTCACTCTGCAGTTGATAAAACACCAATAAATTGCTCATTTCGAGTGTTTAACTAATGTATAGTGCTTGAACGTGTTTTAGGAAACCCTCAGTAACCTGTTGAAAGTGTCGGTGGTGGTTTGTTGTGATGTGTGTGCCATGGTGACACAGGGGTGGGTCTTTTCTCTCTTTTTAGTTTTGCGGTTTTCAAGGCAACCGACCCCTGGTGCTGCCGGTGAAACCTCTGCAAAAAAACCAAGCCTGCTGTGTCGACGGAATAAATCGGTCTGTGTACTGTATAGGGTGAGTTTGCAGTGCAATGCTGTTGATTCATGAGTTATCAAAGTTACTTTCCCTTTACAGCTGCTTTGTGTTTGGATTTCAGTGGGTTTTGTTTATGTGCATCATGCTCAGAAAAGCTTGCTCTGTGATCCTCAGCCCACCAGCCTGACTGGTTGGACTTGGTTAACAGTTGGTGCTTGGATGTTGTTAAGCTGGTCAAGTCACTGGAGCTTCTTGTTGTTTCAAAGCATGGGACATGTTTGAATGCAGCCTACTTGGATACAATATATATATTTTAAAAGGGTACTGTTGCTGTAGCTTCTCTTCTACTCCCGGTGTTGCATGAAACCGTGTATCTGGCTTCAGTGTAAGAGATTCACATGGCAAGACAACATGTTTTCACATGGTCTGGGCAGGAAACTGATTTTTTGTAAACCAGACACAGCTGCTCTACTCCAACTGGCTGCACAGACTTTTAGAATACAATGTGACCTCTGATGGATAAAGTAACTGGAGAGAAAACTTGGTGTCTGCAGCCAAAATGTAACAGGATTTTATGAGTGAGTGGAGCTGAATTCCCCTCATGGCAGAGCGATCCAGGTACTAATATGATACCTGACTTTTGGCACTGATACCAAAGTTGTGCTTTTTTCAATTTTTCCACACAGGATTGTAAGAATTATTTTCCTCAAAATTTTGTGTTCCCATTCCACAAACCATTTCATAAGCCAGACTTCACAAATGTAATGTTTAATTTTACTTGATAAAAACAGAAAGCAGCTGTACAAGAACTGTGTATAAATAAAATGAAATGAAAAGATCAGACCACACATTCATTGCCAACTTTCAGTACTTTTAAAAACATCCAAGGTTAGGACAAAAATTTCGTCTGATTAAATGGTACTTGACGAGGAAATGCAGGCTCCTGCAAGTAATAATAATAATTAATAAACTTTATTTTATTATAAGTGCAGCTTAGTGATGTAATATTTAAATTTTACTTTTTTCACAGTCAGAGCTGCAACTAACACTTTTATTTCATTGATTATTATGTCAATTACTTATTTTGATTGATCAGTTAATTGTTTAATGTAAGAGAATGGTGAAAAATCCCCATCACAATTTCCCAGACTTGAAGTGATGTCTTCAAATTTAAATTCTTCACCAGTCACCTCTGCATAGTGTATCCTGTGTCCTCAGTCCTCCCTCTGCCCTCCTCTAAAGAGATTAGCTGTCATATCTTAGTCACTAGGCCATCCTAAACAGCCCGCAGTAGCTCTGCCAGCCTCTGGGGCAGCTCCAGCTACACTTGTGTTCACTGTACTCAAAATTCAGCCGGTGTCACCTTGTGAAAATTCATGTAGTGTCCCTGATGGCCAGGCTGACTGTTTCTGTGACAGCTTTGGTGGGTCTGAGAATGACAGTAGAGCCGGGTAGAAGTTCTCCCTCTCCTCCTCTCCTCTGTCTGTCCTTGTCTTTTCTTTCTCTCTCTCATTCTGTCATTCCTTCTCTCTCCCCTGCTTTCCCGCTCCTCTCTGTCTCTTGTTTCTACATCTCCACCTGTCCGTCCTGGATGCGGCCTGAGCTCGCCTGACAGTCAGGAGATTAGAGCCCTGCTGTCTGTCTGTCTGTGAGGAGCTGGGCTAGCTTCATGTCCTGTGTGTATACTGATGATCAGTGTCTGTTTACAATTGGTGAAACCCCCCTGTAAGGGCTTTAGAGCAGCTTAATTCAACCCATCTGGCAGCTGAGATTAACCCTTAGTTCCCCTGGGAATGAACAGGGAGTGTGGGCAGAGCAACAGGTGAGTTGTTTCTTTGCTTTATAGCTCAGAATTTTAACAGTTATTTAGAATTTGGGCTTTGGTTTTACTGTAAGCGTAGTATTAAGAAATACTACAATGCAGAAATTCTTAAATAAGAGTCCTGTTTAATGTACTTATTATGTTCCCCAAAGACTTTTCCCGCTTGTTTCCTGCTAGGAATTTGCTCCTTGCCTTGAGTCTCTTGTGTGTTAGAGTATGAAAAGAGTGTAGACTGTGATCTCTCACTCTTTCTATTCTGGAGTTATTGTTTTTCTAAACCTCCCTCTTAAGTTTTTTATCCACAGAGTTGCACGCCTCGTTCCTTGTGGTCTACTTTAAATGACAAGAGCTGCTAAAGGGCTAGCATAGACTGGCCAGATCGTATGAAAAGGTTAGAGGGAGCAAACGCAAATCTGGTTGAGGCTTGTTTATCAACCACAACTCAAAACAAGCGTCAAAGCGCATAGGAGCTGTCTGATTTTCAGGACAAAACATACCTGACCAGTGTGTGTGTGTGTGTGTGTGTGTGTGTGTGTGTGTAAGAGAGAGAGGTCGTGTGTTGACAAGAGACAACGAAGTACCAGTCTAATAATCTTCTTGTAGTAATCTGGGATGTTGATGAAAGAATGCAACACATGGTGACCACTTTTCATAATGAGAGTGCAGTACTGCAGTACTGTGTAGTATGTCTTGTACTTCACTCTATGCTATTTTTAATGCTGAATCCCTTGCATTAAGTTGACAGCATGTTTATCTGATAACTCTTGTTTAGATCTTCGACTAGGTGCTGTTACGGTTGTTGTTTTCTACCTGCCGTGTGCCAGTGCTGATTTAAAAAAGCAATGCAATTTATAATCAAGTGTCTAAATGCATGCTGTGTTAAATAATTGTAATGTATTGTTAAGTAATGTTTAAATATAGACAGGCTTCATATCTTTTTATGTGATGCTCCTCTCTGTAGCAATGGGAGTATAGCCGCCCCACAGTATGTTAAGACTTGTCAGAGATGTTTTATTGCAGACGCTGAAAGCACAGCCAGAGTTCATGTTGTGGAGTTGCCATAGTGAGCGTTGCAGCTCCAGGCAAATACTTGGGGAACATGATGTGACATTGGGAACTAATAGTCTAATCTGAGGTCTGTTACATGTATGATATGGTTGTCTAAAACCAATGGTGAGGACATGTGAGTTAAACGTATAAAGGTGAATTATGTGTTAGTAAATGCTGAATGGTCTGACCTGATAGCACAGGATTTGAGTAGTGGGCAATAAAAGTGAATGCTTATCT
The DNA here is from genome assembly GCA_033238685.1 of Lates japonicus. Taxonomy (NCBI): domain Eukaryota; kingdom Metazoa; phylum Chordata; class Actinopteri; family Centropomidae; genus Lates; species Lates japonicus. The sequence goes on along the minus strand of BRZM01000027.1, from coordinate 177,410 downwards.
GTGGTGCAGACTAACACAGAGTTCATGTCACCTTGGAAACGAGTCCTTAAGCGGCACACCTCACATTAGATGCTAGACAAAACGAAACGCATCCCATCAACATCGTCAGCACGTGCAGGATGTATAATGTTGAATAAATTAACCCACATGAATGCATTCAAGAGATATCTGAAGTAATCCTTCATTTTAAGGCTGTTACTAATTTTTATATTCATCATCAATTCATCTGTGTTTATTTGTTTAATCAATTGTTAGTCCATAAAATGCCAGAAAACTGTGAAGAATGTCCTTCACAGTTTTCCAGATCCCAAGGTAACATCCTTAAGTTGCTTGTCATGTCGAGTTAGTTGTTAAAAAAATCCATAACCTCAAAAAAACAACTGCACATTACTATGGTGAAAGAAATTAAGAAATACTACACAAGTAAAAACTTTTAATGAATCAGTGACCCATTTTTATCTGTGTCATCTCTGATAAATTATCTAACAGAACAAGTTAAACAAATCCCAATATACAGTGTCAAGTTTAAACATTGTTAAAGTGTTATATTGCTGGATTTACTGTTTTTTACAGTCCATTTGATTCACTTCTGCAGCTCTGTCTCGACACCTGTCATACTGGTTTGTAAAAATCACAAATTCTTATGTATTTTTAATGATACCTCAGATGAAATGCATTGACTGCGCAGTGCTTGGAAATATTGCAGTCAAGTCTGTCAGAAATGTTATCTGCTGTTGGAAATCAGTGAATACTTGTCTATAACTATGATGGAAGCTAAATGAATGGCTTCAGGGTAGAGCTGACCTAAATGCTTTTAAATGGAAATCTGTTTTGTTTTTAATAGCCTGGGCCTCAACCTGTCTTGAAAAGTTAAAGCGCTACTGTGATATTCTGTGAATTACTTTTGTTTTTTATTACTACAAGATGAAAGTTATTTTTTATTCATTTAATTTTTGTTTAAAATCATTGCTTTTCCTTATTACAGCATTAATCCTGTTCATTGTCCCCCCAGGACTTCACACAGCAGCAGTTCCTCCTGTTAGAGAATGATACACAAAGTATTTATGAGAAATGCAGTGTGTGCAGTGGGACACAGTTAAAATACTGATATATGGAGTATAGATGTTAACAAAGGAGAGCAGCTGTGTGTGAGTAAAAAGACAGACCGATGCCTTCCTCAGCTCTTAAATCACTCCATTAAACTTTGGCTTGTTTTAGATATGTGGGCGCTATCTAATCTACCAGGCTGCTGTTATTTTTGACTTGCGAAGTCAGTTTGAAATCACAAATAAGTGTTTTCTGCAGCAAATTCCTATTATCTGCTTTAGGGCTGCAATCAAAGATAATTTTCTTTCTCAGTTAATCAGTTTTCCTAGTGATTTCTTCAGACTGCTTGTTTTGTCTGACTAAACAAAAACATATAGCTTGAATAAACATCAATTGTTTGCCTTTTTGACAAATTAATGAACTAATCATTTCAGGTTTTATTGTGTGGTATCAAAGCACTAAATTAAAGCAGTTCATTTGGTTCAAAACTATGTTGTGACAGTCTTTTGGATTTTGGTATATTTCATTATAGACTTTGAGTGTTTTCTTTTATTAACTTGCCCATGTACCTGTTTGTCTTCTTTATTTGATTACTAGTGGAGACCTCTGTCCATCAGTTTCATGCTTTAGATGGGTCTTAATACTTAATAATTGGTTCTGTTGTTTTTTCAGGAACTGCATCAACAAGAATCAAAGAGATCGCCTCTTCCTCAAAACTGAAGACTGACAGATGAGTCCTCCTTAGCTGCACCTCTGGACTGCCAACAGCTTACCGACATGACCTGCGATCTGTGAACCTCTGTAGCCATGGCTTTGAAAGTGGACCCCACTGCAGAGCCAGATCAACAAGATAAGATGCAGAGGGTTCCTGTACCCGGCTGAGACAGTAACTTAGGTCAGAGCGAAGACCAGAGCGTGGCAATAGTTGGCTGAAGGGTGAATGGAGACAAGAAAAAATACCACAGCAGGGGTTCTGTTCTGGACCCCTGCCCCCAACCGAGCTTCACCTGCCAGCTCTGTAATATCTGAGGACGTGTGGGAGGATGAGGATGGAGAACAGGCTGGGAGAGAGGATGACTTCGTCAGCCAGATGGATGACAATGGCATCATTGGACTTTCAGAGGCACTGGAGATTGTGGAGTTGGAGCAAACTTGTGGTGATGCAGGTACAGAATCTAATCCTACACCTGTTACCCCAGAGGAGGCAGATCTTACTGGGGGCGAGAGGGACACACCACCTGAGGAGCGTAGTTACAAACTGAGTGAACATCTATCCCACACTGAGACACCAGGAGAGGATGTACAAATACTGTCACCCTGTGAGTCTTTGATTATTATCTTTTTTCATTTCTTTACACTTGCCTGTTTTAGCAACTTTTAATATTGATTGTAGTTTTTTCTCACAAGTCCAGACAGCAATTGGTTTCCATACATATTTACCACAATGATGTAACAGATATAAAAATAAATTCAGACTTGTTGTTCATTGTGATGAGACTAATGTAGTTTCAAGAGATTTGAAAATTGATTTCATGCAGTATGGAAATGAGTGGAAATCTATTTCTGCCTAGAACAGCATTAAAATGCATCACAAAATCTACAATTGTACAGGATGTTTTGAAAAATATTTTTTAAAAATGTCAAGTATACATGAGTTGTAGTCATGGAGCTACAACATGCAAACTGATATGGTCATGTTAGACAATTCATGGCTGTGTATCATTTTCTTCCCATTTCTTTATACCTTTTTGTCTTTGGCAGGTGATGGCAGGATAGTAACCGGGCAGACACAGATAGAGGTGAGAGGTGAGGCTGAGAAAGATACAGCAGAAAAAGGCATCTCTTAAAGAGAGGGACCAAATACTTGGACATGACGGGAGTAGAAAGATGGAAAGAAGAGGAAGAAGAGTGAAACAAGAGAAAGGCATGATAAATCAGCACATTGGGAGGTTGGAGCTACGAATACTTGACATCTTTCTTAGTGTCCCCAGTCTGCTTGGCTGTCACATTACTTTCCCTTACCCTCTGCACTTCACTGCTGAAATAGCTGCTGCTCCGGGATTGGAAAGCTGAAATCTTTCCAGAGATGGGCTCCATGGAAAGTCTTCCAGAATCACACAGCAGTCACATACACCTAAAGTCCAGTCCTCGTTGTCCTCGAAAATCTGAAACGCAGGAGCTGAGGGGGCTTCAGACAGCAGCTGTCTCTTCTGAGCAAGTGATGGCAAATTGTAGTGGAGTTTGTAATGGGCCTTTAAAGGGATCAGTGAAGTCAGACAAGCAGAGGAAAATGAGCCAGCCCTCTCCTGGAGCTACACATTCAAGGATTAATTCCCACAGCACTGTCAGGGCAGACTCCCTAACATCCAGACAGAGTCCAGACAGAGAGCTGAGGACACCCAGAGCCAGGACTGCTGAAGTGAATGATTCCAGGTGAGGGACATTCCCATAACCTTCTGTTTTGACCTCTCCTTATGTTGTGGCTGTTTCATCCATATGATTGTAGTTTTTTCATAAAAAGCATTAACCGTGAATATTATTGTATTTCCAGAAACGGGTCTCTGAGTTACCCCACACCAGACTTCTCTAAGGTGGAGCCCAGGGTCCGTTTCCCCAAAGATGGTTACAAGCCCCCCAAGAGCAGACGCTCTTATAAGAGGGATTCCCTGTCCCCTGAGCCTCCGATAGTGTTTAAGTCCCCTGCTGACATTGTTAAAGAAGTCCTACTGAACACCACCGATGGATCTACTGTGCCATCAGACTCTAATAGACCACCAATCAGTGCCCCCAACTCCATCGTGCCTCAGGAGTTCAGATGCCGCCAGCAGGCCACCACGCTGCTCGAACAGCTACAGGTAGAGACTTACAGATGAGAGGTGTTACTCTGGATGAGATCTTGACAAAAACAACCTTTAAATACTAGCATGCAGGATTTTTTCATGAATTGAGACTGTTTTAAAAATTAGCCAGCATAGTGTGGATGTAGTCTGAAAAGCAGTAAACTGGTTTAGCAGGTAAAATACAGTGGGATTTAGAAACAAGGAACTTGTGACACCCTGGCACAGACTCAGTGCTACAATTTTGATCTACCATTAATTTGACATCTTAGGTCTTGTTAATAAAATGTATTCTCCCACTTCTTGTCTGAGGACCAGTGCAAGGTGTTAATGGCCTCCAGGACAACACTGAGAAATCCCGCATCTCCCCAAAAAGCTAAAAGGAATTTCCTAAAAAGTCTTAGTGGACATTTTCTAAAAGAAATTCTGGTGCCTGTTTTCATAGAAATAGAAGAGTAAACATCAACCAGAAACAGTCACTATGGTAACCAGATTCCAGTGAAATTTCTTTGTGTTGAGGTCTTGTATTGTGCAAGGTTATCGGCATAACCCTGGTCTTGTGTATTTTGCCCCTTTATTGTTCATCAGTCTACTGCACCAAGGCAATTACAAAGACTTTATATTAATGTTTGTACAACAGATTTTGACTGAAAGTGGGAAGTAGAATAAGGTCTACAGATCACTGAGACCTTGAGACAACACAAATTACTTTTTTTCAGTCAATAATGTATGAATTACCCTCCCAGGATGGATAGGCCTTACTTTTCAGGGTGACTTTTTTGTAAATGTTCTCCACACTGCAGAACAATATATTGTCTAAACAGATTTTTTTGTTGTAGCATTAAGATTTCACTTCTTTTAAACGAAGGGGACCTTGAAAAACAGCTCCAGACCAAAAGTAAATAGAAGTGTAAGGACAGGGTGTTCACTTACTCTACTGTGTCACACTTGTGAATTAGACCGTACATAAACCATGCTCCATCCTCTCTGACTTTGCCCTTGCTTCCCCCAACTTTGTTCTCATCCCTTTCTTCTCCATTCTTGTCTTTTTGTTCTTTCTTCACATGCTTGTTTTGCACTTTGTTTTTCATTCTCTTCCCTTCCTCTTACTTTCTTATTTCTCTCTCCTCTTGCTGCAGGAGGACTACAACAGACTGCTGACTAAGTACGCTGAGGCAGAGAACACCATTGATCGTCTGCGTCTGGAAGCTAAGGTAGTCGATGTAGAGATAAGGCTTCAATTTATCACGATTTAAAGGCGAGCAGTGCAGTGGATCGGGGTTTTAAAAAACAATACATATCAGTGCCATAAGAGATTTATTTGTGGTGTTTTAAGTCACCTCCATGTTATGAGAAAGCCTTAAAATGATGGATGGTTATATTCTTCAATTATGTGCATTTTTTACTATTTTTTACTATTTAATTAATTTAAAAAATTGAAATAGCGTTGATGGATCATTACTGGCACTACTACATTCATCATTGGTGCTTTGATTAAATAAAGGTACAGCACTGAACAGCAACAGTGAACACAATATTGTTTTCCAAAGAAGAAACAATGCCAGTCAGAACTTCTTCCTCTGCGTTTTTACAATTTAAGATTAAATTATATATATTAAATTATTTATACATAATGAGATTAAACACTCACATTTTGTCCCTCATGTTTCAGTGAGGGGCGTCAGATGTAGCTACTGTTTAATGTGCAAACTCTGGTTGCACAAAAAATGTAAGTGAAAAGGTTCTGTGAGGAGAGGTGGGTGCTTGTGTATTATCTGTACAGTCATATTTAGGAACCAAAGGTATTTAGAGTGCTGGTGTGTAAATCCTATGCAGTAAAATCCAGGAGGTTACAGAAAGTTCAGGAGACTAGTAATTGACAGAAAGACTCCTCCAAAATTTAACCAAGGCCACAGTCCACATGAAATGTGTTTCAGCTTGTGGTCAGTGCTATTTTAGCCTGCTCTGCTTTGTGAGGTTTAGCATTCAGTGTTAAAGCTTTAACGTGTTTGTCTGCTGCTGTAAATATGTAGTTCAAACATTATCCATTGACTGAACAGACAAACTATTATTGTGTGACTTTTAAAACGCCCATTGATCATTTCATTCAGTTCTCTCTCTCTGTGCATCTGTCTGTCTGCACATCACAGACAGGGCAGTATGTCAGAATGAATTAAGTCTCAGAAAAGTGGGATGAGAAGGAAATGAAGGAGGAGTGCTGAAGTGTTATGAAGGGGCTCCTTTAAAAAATTATTGGCCCATTTCTGTTTGAGCAGCAGTGCTCCACAATCAGCACCAATTAAAATCAGCTTACCGAGTTCCCCACCTCTCCTCCATCTCTGTCACTGCAACGCTGAACTACCATCTGTCTCCACCTCCCTCTGTCAGCACATAGAGCATCAAACGGGCTGGGGTGTACTGTGAGATTATTTTCAAAATAAGAGGCTTTCCTGTTTTTTGTAATGTCGTTGTGTCCTGAATAATCACGCATCATCTCTTTAGACTTGAATCAAGGTATGCCATCATTTTCATTACTCATGTAACTGACACAAAACTCTGTTTTCTTGATCGTTTGAATTAAAAATTACTCAACAAAACATTTTAGTCTCACAAATCAGAAATAAAATCTTGTAGGTTTCATCTCCAGTCCTTCAGTTTCTTTCTATGGCTCAGTGTACATGCAGTTAATTTAGTTCAATCTATCTTTCTGACCCATTTTTTCAGTGTCTTGCCTCTTAACTACGTAGTAAATTGGAAGCAACCTGACAATAATAGTAGGGAAAAAAGCAGCCTAAGTGGCTCACTGGGTGAAATACATCTCAAGCTTTTATGTATGCTGCACCCTGTGTGTGTGTGTTGTGTGTGTTAAGGACTGTTGAGGTCAGTTTAAGGTCATTATAATTTACTGCTTAGAATGCTGATTGGGGAGGGGCATCCACTCATTCTCATTTTCATTAATTCTGTGTGTGTGCTATCAAGGAGTGGACAGGCAACCACTCAGTGTATGTTTAACCCCGTATTTACAGTCCAGTCACAGTCAGTTTGTCTTTCCTACATTGAAATGACTTTTATAGCTTCCTGATGTGTTGCGCTGAATAGTTGTTGTGGCTTCACAAAGTCAGTCACACTGAAGAGGCAAAAAAGGATTAAGTGAAAACATACAACTTTAGGGCACTAGATGGAGATGTTAGCCTTCACTGCTACACCTGTATGTTGCAGTGAATTAATTGTCTGAGGGAATTTGATACATTTCTTTTTCACAAATCATTAAGTTAATCCGACTGAATTCGAATCTTTTTCACTAGTTTTCTCAAGTGGTACAATTATCTTTTTTCTGCAAAGACATTCAGATTTTACAAGATAATCTAACATGTTTTAAAGTATTCTAGTCATCAGTATCAAATGTGCCGTTGTGCAGGCTGTACTTAAACCTGATCCAAAATCCTATTTCTAGAATAAGAACTTAGAGTAATCAGTGACCCAGAACTGTTAAAGTCTTGATATGTGAAAGTAGTTAAAGTCACTGATTTCACCTCTCTGGTAGAGGGGAAAGATTTCTGCTCTGTGTCCCCAAGTTTAAAAGTTCAACCGTAAGCAGGTGGGCTAATGATTATAGATGACATACAGTAGATCGTGATATGTTGTAGGTATGTTCATACTTTTCACATTTCCACCAGGTGAATCTGTACTCTGACCCTCCAAAGCCTGGCCGCTCGGTGCAGTCAGTACAGAGCCACAATGCTTCAAGGTTCATGACCCTGGACTTTCCTCAGGCTCAGAGAGCAGAGATCAACTCTGCTTCTCTTCATCCAAATGGACACAGCGCTCATCAGAGTATGTTCATCCTATCCAATATCTACCTCTTTGCTGTCAAATTTGTCATTTTATATGCCACATATTATATAAATCAATGGATTAGCTTTCCCTCAGCTGTCTGAGTCACACTGCTCCTCTGACTTATTGCTCTATAATTCAATATTGTCACAGAAATTTTTCATCTACATGCAAACAACCTAGCTTTCATCATTCATTCAGCTGCTGCTGCAAACGTTGCATCATATAGCTCTTCTTTGCTCTGCACCTGTCAAATGAACAGGCCATCAGGTGGGACAGCAGCTGGCTAAGATTCTCTACAATCAGGCCGACAAGTTCCTCCAGCAGGTAACTGAGCTATTACAACTATCAATGGGAGTGAAGCTCCTGACAGATGTGCTGGATGATGTAATTAAGGAAAGTAATCAAGAGATCAAGGTTTTGCTGTTTTTCTTTCAGCTGCAGACTTTTGAGGATCTCCTAAAGAAAGAAAAACTCCAACCTTCTGAACAGATGAAGGTAAAAGCAGCAAACAGTTTATCCATTAGAAGACTTTCATCTAATGGTCACCTCATACCCAAACTAATGAAGCAATGCTGTCCTTCAGGGTCTCTCACAGCTTGCTGAGGGGCTCAACTCTTTAGAAAGGGGCTACCTGTTGGCGAAGGATGAGCACAAAGTCCTGCAGCAGCGAGGGGCAGAAATCAGCCACTTTGACCCTGAACGGTGAGAGTTATGTCAAAGATAAATTTGCCATATATTTATATTTTGTACTCATGTGCATTCAGTCAATTTTGTTTTTAATAATGTTTGTCTACATGTTTGTGCATGCATGGGTATGTATCAGGGAGCTGGAGGGGCTGATCTACCAGTGTGGTCTGCATATGGATGAGCTGAAGGAGCAGGTGGAACAGATGCGACAGGAACAGCCCACCTGTGAGGCTCGTCCTTCTCCACCTCCTCAACCCACCCCTTCATCTGTTCCCTCTGAGGGGGCAGAAACTCTGACTCATCCACAGGTACCACCATCACTCTGTGCTCTGTACCTATGCACATTCAGAAGTGTGAAACCTTGTAGGTTATCAGCATGTCATGCCACAGGGTAGAGAACATCCACATTTGTTAGTGTTATGTACACCCTTGGAGAAAAACCTGTAGAAAAAACATTACTATGTACTGTTTGTTTTCCTGATAAGAACCATGTAAGTTATAGTGGACCTTGAATTTTGATTTGCAGTTTGCTCAAGATCAGCCTTCAGAAATGAGGAATGCTTAGAAGATTTGTCAGTTAGTGAATTGTATCTTTAGCTTTGGGGTTTGGAAAATTAAAATGTCACTATTTTCAGATGTTATACCCTTAATGCTGGAACTGCTGTAGATGTAAAATGATACAATGTTTGATCTGGTGCTGGTCACTAATCATCTAGTTTTATATGCAGTCTGATTGGTAAACCTTATATCAATGAAAGATAATGGCTTCAGCTCAACAAACAGTAGCTGTGTAGCTGCCAGCCCACTGGCATTTCACATCATTTGACCTTCGTTGGTTCATGAACACAGTCTAATTTCAATTCCTTCCAGAGCCCGCCTGTGCCTTTGCTGGTTGATCCAGGAAGGGCAGTGGAGGTGGAGGTGAGCTCAGCCAGTGAAGAGAGGGATGAAGAGGAGGCAGAGATGGATCATGAGGACAGTCTGTATTCTCTGTATCTCAAACCTCTGAATGGCAAACACAGACGTGTTGAACAAGACTTTGCCACATTAATGGATCAGTGAGTGATGTTTCTGTTGTTACGATGTTCATTTCGTGAAAAATCTTTGCTATGGGATTTTTATTAATGTAATGTTTCATTATTTCACCTTCACTGTTTTCCTCCTACTGTTTAGCTACCAAAGCTTCAAGGAACTTCCCAAAGTTTTTGACCACAGACTTAGGGAAGAAGCTCTGCTCTCTTTAGGAACTGACATAGAGTCTGGGGATGAGGAGACAAAGAGATGGGGTCAAGGAACTGGAAACATAGAAGTCCAGAAAAGTCTTCCACAGAGGTTAGTCCTCAGAGGCAGAAAGACAGTTTCATCAGCTGAAAAGTAACGATTGTTCTGTTTTTTTTCCCTTATCTTTAATGTTAAAAGCTTACTGCTGTTTCATCCACTTTTTGAAACATAAAATTAGACGTGAAAAAAATACATACAAAAAAAACAAACATATACGTACAAAGGCATTTTTGAGAGGAAGCTAATTTCAGCAGCTCCACTGGTCTTATTTGTTTGTACTTCTGTGTTGACAGGAAAGCCAAATCAGACCATCAGGAGTCTCTTGTTGGCATCAGCAAACAGCGGACCAGCAGGTCCAGTCCACCTTCATGCAGGGCCTCCAGTCAGTCCACCTCACTCCCCGTTCATCCTCCTATTAACCGTGGGAGGTTAGAAAGGGGAAAGTCCCACAGTAGCAGCCTGAGCAGCCTGGGTGAGATCACTGCATCTGAGAGGAGGAACTCCAAACTCCAAACTGGGAGCCGAAGAGTACTTTCTCAGGTGAGTTTATATTGTGGATTGTCAGAGTAAGATAACAGTCTGTCACTGATTCGACACTGATTCCATTCAATGTGGCATGGTGAGATGGGGCAGTTCCTCAGTATTTGCATATGTGCACAGTTTAGGCGTCAGAATATTTTATTTCAGGCGTTTGTAAGGTGCAAATCTAGAGCTTCAAAACTTAATATACTTTTAAAATTTAGAAACATTTTCTGCAGTATCTGATCTGAGCTTTCATAAATATCAAAACATTTCATTAAATTTTTAGAGATGTGATAGAGATTTTAAGATATAACTTAATTAAGACAGCATTAGCGTATAAAGGATATGATTGTTTTAAAAAACAAAACTGAGCTTGTACCTTTAAGCCACTAAACAATCAGCTCAGTCAGTCTGTGCACACTTATATCATCTCATGATTAGATTGCCCAGAAAGCACTTCTGTACGTTTAGTAGTTCCTTCTTGAAATCACCGTAACAGTCACTTTTTTTGTAGCTTTTATAACACAGCAACAATCCACCAAAGATTTGTAAGAAAGATCACTGGTGATTAATAAAACAGTATTTTAGCTTTAGTTTTGAACTTTAAGAAAGCTGTGTCGTATGGTTTAATAGCCTGTGCATATATAATCTTGCATTATCTTTGCTCTGTGTTGTGTTGAGCAGGATGGGATCATCTCTCCAGAGACAGACAGTGGGTTTGTTGGTTCAGAGAGCAGCCGTCTGACTCCTGCAGCTCCTAGTCCTCTCCACCAGAGGGCATGCAGAGGTGAGAGGTCCAACACCTTCTCTGCATCACACACGTTTACTGCCTATAAATTTTCCTTGTCCCCCCACCCCTGTGACTCACATACAGAGCACCATGATGTCTGATCCTACCAACTCTAAATCCTGGCTCGTTTGTCATTCATTTGTTTCCTGTCTTTGTATGATGAATATTCTTCCTTGTTTCAGTGTTTCCAGTCCATCGGAAGGTAACGCGGGGAAACATCGAACAAATGAAGTCTCAGCACCATCTCCTGCTTCCTCACGTCACAGTCCACACAGCCGTCCAGAGGGGCCTCCAAGATCAGCTCCGACCAGCCAGACAGAAGCAGACAAAAGCAGAGGAGACGCACCTTCTCCTGCTCTCCGCAGCGCTGGGTCAGTCAGACAGAACAAACCAGGGCCGACAGTGAAACCAGTGAGTTTGGGCTGGAGAGTGACAGCAGTGAGTCTCCAAGTTCTCGCAACATTTAAAGCACTTAGTGCTAGCCTAAAAATAAAGAATATTACATCTTTTAAATCTATGAAATCAATACTAATGCTTACTGAGTTATTATTCTCTTGTCTCTGCAGCTCACACTGTGTCTGAAGACAGACAGAGTGACCAGTATGCAGAATCCATTCATTCCCTCCACAGTTCCCACCTGAGCTCCTCCCCCACTGCACGGTATCACCATGACGATTCTCTCAGAGCACTGGGCTCCAGACAGGTGGCAAATCGCAAGTGAGTGTGTGTATGTGTAGCAGCAGCTGCCATGGTAATAATTGTGCAAACAAGGCGAGGTTTATGTCTCCCTGCAGAGACTCCTGGATGGGGCGCGAAGTGAACAAAACCTGTGTGAGCAGAGAGTTCCAGAAAATACACTGTTAGAGCTATGAGCTACTGTAACCTGAAACTGAAATGCTGAATATCCTTAATGTGTCTGTTATCATATTCTTTTATGTATTTTATTACAGAATCTGCTGCTATTGAATGTGGTTGCGTATTAGGAGGTATTTTTTTCTGCATGGTGTGGTGCTGCATGAGTTGTCAGAGTGTGTGTGTATGTACATTTGGACTGACACCTGCATAGATAGCTTAAATCACCTGGTTGATGACTTGAATATTTTCACAGTGCAGCACTTCAGCACTCTCATTTCCTGGACTTTATACGGTTTGACCTTGAATGTGTGTGGTGATGAAAAACCAAGTCATAGGTATTAAATGCAAAAGTTACTACAATTGCACTGTTTCATTTGATTTTAAGCATTTTGTTTTAATGCTTTTGTGTTTGTATCTTTAGTGATACAATCCAGACACTACAGGCTGAGGTCACCAGGCTGAGGGAGAGAATAGAAAGTCTGGGAAATAAGAAATCTCTCAGCGCCACGAGAGCCGCTCCATCAGCTCAGGAGCGCCATGCTCCCCACACCTCAACACCTCGCGTCAGGTTCGTTTTCATCTTTCAGGTGTAACCTCACAGTCCATCTGTTCTACAGAAACAAAGCTCAGAACACTCCGGGCTTGTCTTTGTCCAGTTTTGTCGCCACATAAGCACACAGCAACAGTTTTTCTGCAGAACAAAGCAATAGGACAAAGCTTATAATTTAAACAAGGAACCCTGCAGTTAAGGGTTTAACACTATACATTTATACTTTACTACTTACCTACTTTTCTATGTTGTTTTCTAACTTATGTACTTAATTTGATCCCCTCCCATTGTTTAGGCCTGAGGAGAGATGTCAGAGTGATGTCAGCAGGGGAGGAAGAGAAAGACAGAAAAACAGAAAGACATTGTCTTGTGTAGACAAACAAAACCCACAACGTGACTTCTGTAAGTTGATCTGAATTTACATTTTACCCTTAACTCAGAAATTGAAACATCATGTTACTACTAGCATATGTATAGAAGGTCCTTTATTGAAAAGGGTGAAGAAACGGTTTATTAACTGACATACATAAATGTGTTACCCTAAATGTTAATGCCTTACATTTTATCATAAGATAAAATGCTGAACAACACATAAGAACCCAACTAGGAGAAAACACATCCACTTTGATTTGTACATTGACACATTACATTTAATGCCTTATAATATTTTTGTTTTCAGTGACAGGTTCAGAGCTGGAGCCCCCTACACCTCAGTCCCGGCCTCAGGTGTCCAGATTTACCCAAACATCCACTGTACCACCTGACAGCTACTCTTCACACACAAATACTGTCCACAGAGCGAGTAAGTACGTCTATCCCTCTACTGCAGACAATTTGATTTATCAACTTCCTCACACCAAACAGAGATCCAGTCAACGATTTAGGTAACTTCAGATATTTTAGCTGACTGAGGTGTGGTGACTGAGCATGTTGGAGTTTAGTGTCTCGCTCACACATTGAGCGAGACACTAAATTGATTGAACACTAAATGAGAGCTCAGCAATAGTAAGCTAATTTGACAAAAGACTGTGGAATTAATATTCATTTAATCACAATTCAGTGTTTTCCCTTCTGTTATTCTTGTATTTTCTCCCCAAGCTTTTCTTAAGCTTTGTGTGTGTCTGTCTTTGTTGCAGGGCAGCATCCTGCCGGGTCTATACATGTGTCTAAAACAGATGAACCTGACAGCAGAAATCATCAAGCTCCTGTTTGTCTCCACTGTTTCTCACATCAGCGATCTGAACGTAAGAAGGCTCCTTTCACCCTCACAGGAAGTTTGACTTAATTTATATTCAGGCAAAGAGGATAAAATCCAATTTAATTTTTAATGCATTTGAAACCAGTGTTGCTATTTTGTCCTCATCAGTTTTTGTCCGTCTGTCTGTCTTGTGCTGTTAGGGCCAGCTGGTGGCAACAGAGAGCCGACCCATTCCTCGTCTCGCTGTCATCACTGTCCTCTCTGTGGACGCCCTGAAGCATACAGAGGCACTAAAGCAGGTTTGTCTGATGCAATGCTGCACAGACACATCGTTATAAAGAACTGTGTACAACTTCCACTGCAAAATTTGAATTTGTTGTTCAGTATCAGGAACACAAAATTCATAAGTCAGTCTGAGCTCAGCACATAAATTATTTCAGTCTCCAGTAAATGAAATAAGTTTAATTATCTAAAGTGTTAATGGAGCTCCTGACCTGCTGTGATTCACAGACTCAGACTCTCCCACACACACAAGCTACCAACCAGCTGAGTCCCCTGACAGAGCAATGAGGAGCAGATTTGCTGACGCTCCTCCTGCACTGCTGCAGTGCATGCCAGTGTGCCCGCCACCACTCCTGTAAGTAACCTCTCTCACACACACTTACTCTCTTACTTCTCTCTTTGTGTGTGAGAACACTTATTGGCATAATTAATTCCCCTAGCCCCTTATCCTAAGCTAATTCTAACCTGACCAGGTGACTTGCAATTTCCAGTTACCCAATACCAGTCACTCAGAGAGTTGAACTGCTCATGTGTGTAACAAGAGCTGTTGAACTCATCTCCTTCTACCTTAGGCCATCAACTTATCAATTATCCCTCATATTTCTGTCACTTTTACTGAAGCTAGCATTGTAACCAACTAACCCTGACCCCATCAGCCGATAGTGACTCACTGCAGCGTCCAGACCTGCCCTGAAGAAGTAGTGCTGGTCAGATGGCATCAGTGGCCATCGCCACCTCCTGCACCTCCACAACATGTAGTACATTTTGTTTCACACTTTGAGTTCCACCTAAACTGTCACACTAATTTTGTTTTTTGTCATCAACCCTTACCCTCTCTTCAGGATGTATTCACCGCACCTCTATGTGGCTCCTAGCAACAGCACTGGCACATCGTCAGGGGTCAGAGGTCATGGGGAAGTGAGGGGGAGGAGGAGACGCTCCCTGTCTGCTGATAAGCAGTACTCCTTGGACTCCTCTCTGAACAGAGCCATCAGAGCAGCCAGACACATGAAACACACCTCTAGACACATGGCTCGCTCTCTGGCTACTGGACTGCAGTACCAGGACCTGCTCACTCAGTCCTACTAGACTGAACTTACCTCACAGACAGCCTAGACTGAGCAGCAGTAACCCACCAGCCTTGGTTCAGCTGCAGAATGAGGCTGTCGACATCACCAGCAGTCAAAAGCACTGAATACGGGACCAAAGTGAATTAAAAAAAATCTAACATCCTCTTCATTGTAACTTTTCTTTGGTTCCTACATTTGGAGAAAACTGTTACTGAAGCTTCTTTTGTTATATTTTTAAATGTTACTTTATGGCAACATTTAGGGGGATAGTTTGGATTATTTGAAGTGGGGTTTTATGAGGTACTTATCCATTGTCAGTTT
Organism: Lates japonicus; assembly: GCA_033238685.1. NCBI lineage: Eukaryota > Metazoa > Chordata > Actinopteri > Centropomidae > Lates > Lates japonicus. The sequence continues at coordinate 162,133 of BRZM01000027.1, read as the reverse complement.
ATTGTCAGCAGTCGATTTGGATGAGTGTTTTCCCACTTTAGAGAAGCGTGCAGGAGTACAGGTACAGAAGCTGAGCCATGCACTGTTGTGGACGGGGCCTGGGGCAAAAACGTAGTCAAGCCTCATACAAGCCCACTTCAAATAATCCAAATGATCCCTTTTAGTCTCAGGTAGCCAAACATGAATTTGTTTCTTAAGTAGACATATTTATTATTATTATTATTAAAAGATGCATTGGCATACATTGAAATGACTTTTTGAAATTATATAGTACTGTAGATCAGTTTGGTTGAAAATGTAATGATCATATTGATTTTTAAACCCATGAGGTAAAGACATCAGTTTCTTTACTTCACCTGACATGAGAAATTACAGCTGTCTTGATATGGCAGTTGTCATGAGTGAATACTCAATTATTTTGAGCTATTTATTGATCATGTGATTATATTTTTTAATGATAATGTACATGTATGTCTGTGTATTTCAGCTGTTTATATTTGTAGTCTCTGTCAAGTTTTCCACGAGTGACAGTGTAGAGTAATGTGGCAGGTGAAGTTCATGTGGGGCATACATGCTGATCATGAATAGGTGACAGGGAGATGTCACAATTTTTGCCACTTGGACACTGGGCAGCCACACCAGAAAGCCAAGTCAGCCATCATACCATCATACAGGTTCTGTTTACAGTGTGAAAGTAACTTAGTCTAAGTTGAATTCTTGATTAAATGGGAACCTGCCCCAACAGTGAATATTTGCCTGGACATTGATTCATTGAAGGGTTAAAAACAAGGTCATCCTCTATGGGGCTAGAACACTGATATATATATATTCATTTTATTTCATTTTATGTTTCTGGAATGTGTGAATGTGTTGTGTTATTTAAGAAACTGTATCATGTGTTGTAATAAGTTTTTTGTTTGTTTAATTCAGAAGCTGTTAGGAGGCGGAGCAAAATCACCGTACCAATCAGCGTTTACCTGCAGACGTTGGCTGACGTTCGTTGACGTTGGCCGACGTGTGTCGTCATTGAACGTGAGTCATGGCGGGGCAGCAAGGCGGCGGGGAAGCAAAGTTGGAAAAACAAGTGAAAACTCCGAGTAAAACAAATGTTTGAGCCGTCGCTTCGTCGCTTCGGTTTGTTAACGATGTGGGTATTACATTACCGAAGAGGTTTGGACACCGAAACAACAGTTTGGAGCAGTTTTTGTCGAACAACGCTGAACACACCTGCGTGAAGGTAAGGCTAACGAGCTAACTAATTAGCGGTGAGCGTTAGCGTAAGCACTAGCGTTAGCGTTAGCTTTAGCTGTAGCTGTAGCTGTCTCTTCTAACGATAGAATTTGGCCTTATTTCATTTCAGTCGTGTTTATTGCGTGGACAACGGTGTGTTTGTGTTTCTGTGGCTAAAGCGTCCCTGCCATGAGGTGTGGGCTCTTCAGGTAGACTGTTGATAATATAATGTGCATTTCTTGGTGGTTTGTTAGAATTTTCGTCGCCATTTTGCTTCTGCTTGCTGTCATTTTGTGTCCTGTCCTGAGCATTTAGAGTCCGATCGTGGCGGCCTAGCATCTTGTTGTGATCATTTAATGTTTGTGGTCATTTTGCATCGTTTTCCGTCTCTACCTGGCTGTTGTACATCTGTTTATGGGCATCATTTTGTCTTTTTGTAGTTGTTTTGCATCAGATTGTGTCTCCTTACGTTTCTGTTTGTGTTTATAGTTTTGTGTTGGTTCATGGCCATTTTACATTTCGTTGTGATTATTTTTTGTTTCATTGTAGCGGTTTAGCGTGTTGTTGTGATAGTTTTGCGTCTCAGTTTTTTGTCTCTCTCTGGTCATTTTGTATTTCATTTTAGTTTTGTGTCCAGTCCTGGTCATTCATAACACATGGTGTTAGTTTTGTCAGTGAATCTGTAGACAGTGATGAATTTCAATAAAAATCAGAGAATGTGTTGTAATACTCTGATAGATTAGAATGAATAAGTCTTAATGCTTTATATAAGTTTATTTTAAATTGCTTTGAATTCTGGTAGTTTAACGGTTTTAATGAAAGTTATTTAGAATTGTCTGATGATTTTGGGATACTGTGCTTTTATATATAACACCATGATTGCTGCCAAATATATTGTAGGCCTACTCTGTTTTAAGGCTGATGAGTTGGTAGTTCGACCTAGTATTAGTAAAGCCACTGAAGACCAGCCACATTATTGCTCTGCCCTCTTACTCTTTCAGATTAAAACCATCCTGTTTCATAGAATCTGTTCATCCTGAGTTCTGTGTGGTTCATGTGTGTGCAACACAACCTTTTTGTCACAAGTGTTGAATTGTGTTTTGTTGTTCTCCTCAGATTTTAAACAACACTGTGTCTGTAGACCGGGCTCCTGCAGTTACCCCCGGTTATCAGAAAGGTGAGCCCATGTTCGAGGCATCACGTCTACGAGAGGAGAGAATGAAGTCCAGAGACGTTTAACAAAGACACACAGAAGGTGCAGAGGCCTCGCTGGATCTCCATGAGTCAGCCAGGAACCCAGAGCCAGAGGACATCAGTGAGATGTTACATAATCAACAAGGTAAATGAATTATATTGATAAATGAAGTGGCTATCCAGTGTCTTAGATTATAATTGGATAAGGCTGAAAAATAATGTCTAAACTTTGAATTAGGATGACACAGGAAGTATCCAGTTCACTTAAAGTACCAATATAGCAATGTAAAAATAATGCACTACAAGTCCTGCATGAAGTCCTGAAGTCATTGCAATGCATCAATATCCCACAAGGGATTAATAAAGGATTCTGATTCTAAAAAATCCCACTTAAGTAAAAGTACATAAGTATCAACAGTAAAATGTAGTTAAGGCATTTAAGTAAAAGTACTGGTTTGGTCCCTCTGAGTGATATATTATTATAAATGACATCATTACATGATTAATACTGAAGTATCAGTGTGTCAGCAGCATGTTACTGTTGTAGCTGCTGGAAGCAGGTTTATACACAGTGTCACCAGATAAATCTCAGTGATCATCAGATGGGGAAGAAGAAGACTGGTTTCTTTCTGGATTTATTATTATTATTATTTTTTTAATCTTTTGATAGTTTGAACTTCATTGGTGTTTTCTCTTATTGATGGTTGGAACAGTTGGAGCTTTTATATTAATGTATGTTGTGTCTGATTTTTCTCCACAGGACTCAAACTTCACCCAGGAAATTGCAGAGAAGAGACGGACATGAAGGTTTACAGGTCAGTGTTAGTTTATTGTTTTCATTCGGGCTCTGTCATTATCTCAGCTGTAGTTTAACACTTTTAAACCTGCTGTCTGGAACATGTGTTAATAAATTTTAGCTGCTGTAATGGAAATAATCCATAATAATAGAAGTAATCAATAATACTTTAAGTAATTTTTAATAATAGAGGTAAGCAGTAATAAGATATAGTAATAATAATGAAAATAGAATTTATAATAATAAAGTAATCCAGAATGATAGAAGTAATGACTTCAATATCAGTATTTAATATTATAAGTAATTTGTAACTGGAGAAGTAATGATTAATATTATAAGTAATCTGTTATAAGTAATTTTCTAATAACACAGTAGTCCATGATAATGAAAGTAATGAGTTATTATTTTTTTTTAAATTTAATATTACAGGTAATTAATATTAAATAGAGGTAATCAGTAATAATAGATATAATAACATTAATAGTTTCTAATAACTAATCCAAAATAATAGAAGTAATCTAAGTATTATTTGAAGTAATCCATAATAATATATTAGTGGTTGTAGAAGTAGTGATTAATATTTTAAGTAATGTTATAATAAAAAAGTAGTCCATAATAATAGAGGTAATGAATTATTATATAAGTAATTTGTAATAATGAATATTATCCATATTCTGTTATAATAAAAGTAATTCGTAATTAATTAATAATATTAAATGTAATCTGTAATAATAACCCATAATAATGGAAGTAATCATTAGTTCATTTTCCAGTAGAAGTAATTATTAATATAAATCATCTGTAGTAATTGTAGCCAATAACAATAGAATTAAGTTGAAAAAATAGAAGCAATCTGCGATAATAACCCATAATAGAGGTGCATGTTTAATTCAGAATCATTTAGCTCAATAAAATTACATGTATGTTTGACAATAGAGAAACTCAACTCAAAACATTTTTAACAATAGTTTATTTTGTTCCAGACAACATTAGACAAACTACAGCAAAGATATTGACGGATGTTTGGCCACTGGGCGCTGCTTTGTTCTCCCGCAACACACAATGTGATTTGTGGGCGCACTTTCAAAGAAGACTAACATGTCTTTGTGGAAGCTTCTTTAAGGCATTTAACTGCTTTTTATGTCCATTTAAGCAGTTAAATGTTCTTACGAATGTGATGGAGTTTTGTGATAGTGTTTGAATAATGTAGTCTAACTACAAGTTGTTATTCAGCGAAGCGGGGCTAGAAGCAAAGAGACTATAATGTTGTTATAGGCACATTTAAAAGATTAACATGTCTCTATGATGCTTCTTTGGATGCGTCCCAGCAGGGACATGTTAGCTCTACGTGCTCGCCAACGGCATTATGACGCTGGCTTCCGCTGCTGGTGTAACCCCAGCGGATTGAGACACCATTATCAAACACTGTCATGTCTCCATCGAGCATCTTCAAGAACATTTAACTGCTTAAATGACTTATAAAACTGGATAAATAACTCTTAAAAACTTCATAAGGTATGTTCAATCTTTAATACTCACAACTACATGATGAACATAAAGCAGAGCGCCTCCTAATCAAACAGGAGTGAGTGGGGGTAGGGGCCCTCCTGAACAAGAGGAGTGAACAGAAGATGAGCAGCAAGATGCTGGAGGTCTGTGATGTATAAAGTGTATATGTTTGGTTAACAGCTCCATCTCTGTGTTTTCTGATCACTCCAATTCAGAACTAGCTGCTCTTATACTCCTCCTCCTGCAGAGACAAACATGTTAATCAACATTCAATAAATCTAATCTTCCTACTCTAAACTGTCCTTATTCCCTTTTTGATGATTAATTACAACGTGGGAGTGCTGCTACGAAGTCTTATTGAAAATTAATCAATTATTTTTCGACTACTTACATTGTTTTGTTTCTAATTATTACAGCAATGACTATGACTGTGTCATGTCTAGATATTACAGATTACTATTATTGGGGATTACTTTTAACATTATAGATCATAATTTTCTGCCATCACATATTATCTGTAGTATTACAGCTATTAATGGGATTACTTTTGTTTATTACAGATTACTAATAATATTATAGACTTTTGTTGATTACTTTTATCATTACAGATTACTTCTAAAATTTCAGATTATTTCTATCATTGTGAATTACTTTTTAACATTAGATTACTTTTATTGTTAAATTACTTTTAAGTATTACTTCAATTAAAACATTACCATTATTATCATTGATAGGGATTACTTTTAACATTATAGATTACTTCTTATCATTACAGATTATTTCTAGTATTGTGAATTACTTTAAACATAGATTACTTTTAATTTTCTATCATTAAATTACTTCTACCATTACATATTACCTGTAGTATTACTGGCTATTAATAGGATTACTTTTGACATTACAGATTACTAGTAATATTATAGATTTTTATTGATTACTTTTATCATTACAGATTATTTCTATCATTGTGAATTACTTTTTAACATTAGATTACTTTTATTGTTAAATTACTTTTAAGTATTACTTCAATTAAATCATATTACCATTAGTATCATTGATAGGGATTACTTTTAACATCATTACAGATTTGTAACCTTACCCCCATCATTAAATACACTTTTATTATTACAGACTACTTTTAAAAATTAAGATTATTTCTAGGATTACAAATCATTTCTAGTATTGTGAATTACTTTAAACATTAAAGATTACTTCTAATAGTGTAGATTACTTTTAATATTCTATCATTAAATTACTTCTAATTTTTTGTATCATTACAGATTACTTCTAATATTACTTAGATGGGATTTGTTTATGTCTAAAATTTGACAAACTCTTTAATAAATAGTTTGGGCTATTTTAATCTTCAGACGAGGACACAGTCATTGTCTTTTAATGTTACTGTAATAATTAGAAAAACTTTGAATATGTAAATAGTTAAGAGGAGAAATAGCTGATTAATTTTTAACAAGACTACGATATTATGGCACTCCTACTAAAATGTTGTAATTAACTATCAAAAGGAATAGGGACAGTTATAATTAAATAAAAAGATTGTCTTACCTTCACCTTTAGTATGAGCCAGTTGTTCTGAGAATCCACCTGAAAAACACAGAATATTTATTTAAAACTGAGCTCTGTCTGGTAAGATATATAGACATGATATAGAAATGACAACAAAAGGTATAACTGGTTATGTTTCCAATACTTTACAGAAACAGTCATTCCTGACCCTATGATTCTAGGGAAAAAAAATACTGGTAACATAGTGATGTTGAAATTCTTCTGTTCATACAAAATTTATATAAATAAACTCAATGAGTTGGGTCTTTTTTTTTGACCAATCATAAACTATTCAGACTGAAGCCAGTTATTGAACATAAACAATTTAATACCCAGTGCTCTCTGTTGGACAGTTGTTGCCATAAATGTGGTTTCTAAAAATTACCTAGGCCTCTGTATCAGATCTGGTCTGGTCTGGTCTGCACTCATGAACAAGTGGTGACACCTGGAGGAAATACAAGAGAAATATACAGAGGAATATTATCAATACACTGTTACCAACTGTGACTGTGAAACATTACAAATTGATTTAATCTGATCAAGATTAGTATTAGTTGCTTTTATTTACATTAATAAATTGTTTGATCATGATGTTAACTGACAGAACAGTTTTGTATCAATAAAGGTTGAACTGAGTAAATCTTTTTTTGTGTGTGTGTGCTTTAGTTGATACTGAACAGCCAAACAGAGAAAATGAATTTCTAGCCAAATTAAGTAATTGCAGACTATTGATTGGACAAAGCAAATCTGAAATTTTCTATTTATCCCTATGAGATCAGAAGGTTTCAGACTGGGTAAATTTTTAGAACACATACCTCTCTGGTCTGTAGTTGGAAGCTGGTATTTCTCTCGGGCTGCAGCAGGTACGAACAGGTGACCTGGAAAACACAAGTACAATACTTGTAAAACTAATTAACTAACATTCAAAAAAAAAAAATGTAATCACCACACCTAAGTTTTAACGTTGTAGGAAAACGGCTAAACATTTTACAGGGTTTTTGTAAAGTCTTTATAATCACACACTTTGGTGTAGAATATCTCCTTCGTTACTAAGTACATTCTCATCTTCTATATTTTAGATGCTGTTTTGAGGTACTTTTAGCGAGTATTCCTTTCAGGTACTTCATACCACTTTTGCAATTAATTCAGAGGAAATTTAATTACGTGAACATTAATGAAAAACAGTTCACCAAACATTCAAATGCTTTGTCTTTATGTTTCAATCTAAATTTTAAAACATTATTTTCAATTTGGAAGCATAAATTAAAATCTTAGTTTAAATGCTAATCTTAAGGTTAAAACGTCCTGTAACGGCGCGGAGTTAAAATTATTATATATTATTATTTAATTAGTTTAAAAATCGGTTTTTTAAAACCTTTACGTTAACACAAGACTACACCAAGACTACTCATACTCAAGACTAAAATTGCCTTAACTTATACCAGTAACCACAAATTATTAGTAACACACAACAGGGCTTGGATGGCCATGGACATCCACGCTTTTTAACAACATCTGGAAAAAGGCGGCCAAAGGGGCGTGAGCAGGAATGGACACACCAAACTACAAACTACAAGATACACAAAAACAGTACAATGCAAAAAACCGAAAAGGGACAACAAGCTGACCATAAGCGTTTAAGACGCGACCAAGTAGAGAGCGCAAAACCATGCATAATGACCATAAGGAATAAGAGCTGACCGTAAAGAGATACAAAACAACAAAACGACACATAATACCATACAAAGCAAACACAAGACCTTAAACTGCAAACAAGGAAAACATACAGAGGCAAGAAACTAAGGCATAAAACCATACAAAAATGACAACAAAGGAACAAAAAGCTGACTGATCAGAAAAAAGTTTGCAAAACAACCACAATGAGACAAAATGGCCATGCAGACATATTATGATCAAAAGCGAGATGTTAAACCGCCACAAAATTATCGGAAGTTTGAAACACAACATTACATGGAAATATAACATATCTGCAAAACATTATCATTAAAGTGTGCTGTCATTTTATTTATTAGCTAAAGTCCATAGGGCTCCACAACTCATGTAAGGGACGCTTTAGTCAAAGCACAAACGCACCAATAAAAACCCTGAGTACATTAGGCTGGGATTTGGGGTTGGGGTTAATGCTAATGCTAAAGCTAATATTAGCCGCTGAGTGAATTAGCTTATTAGCCTTACCTTCCAGAGTGTGTTCAGCGTCCAACCTCGCTCGACTCCCACAAAAACAGCTCAAAAAGTTTGTTGTAGCATCCAGACTTCCTCGGTAATGAAGTTTCTCACAGTCGAACCAACCAAAGGCAGCGAGAAGGGCAGCTGGGCGTTTGTTTTATTAATTAATTTCACTTGTTTCCAACTCCGCTACTCCGTGACTCAAGCTGTCCCCACTGCCGGCCACGTTCGGTGTTCAAACACACACGTCTCGCCAATCACGACACACATAACCACATTCGGCAGACAAACACTGATTGGTCAGTTGATTCTGCTCCGCCCAGCAACGCTTCTGATTGGTCCGGAATCAGCGCAGGTTCTTCCATAAAATGAAATTAACAAAGCACAGGACATTGGTTTGAGTGGGAAGGAGGAACTGTCGGTGGCATCTGGGATTTGTTTGCGGTTATAAATCTGAGCCACTTCTACAGAGGCTGGTTCAAATCCTACTGTATACAAAATATAAATAGCACAACTCAGTTAATGTAACAATTATACCATTAAGCACAAACCACTTATACTATGTAGATTAGCTTTTCCTCATTTTCTTTTCAATGGGTGTTGGATTTCAAATCTCACAAAGCGTGCACCCTAATCTCAGATGCAGTCTGGAACAAACTTCATTAGGTAGGCTGCTGTAATAATGAGTTTAATCACTAATGATGCTTTTCTGCATTAAGTATACAAAAAAATAATAAGTATAAAACCATAAAATATATATGTATCCAAATGCTATTTTAGATTAACATCTAATGTCGGATTTAATCTTGCCATATTGTTCATAAAATTTTTAATGTACTATTTCATTTAGCTCCAATGAGATAAAGATGAAGCTTAATAAAATAGTTTGTATATTGATTTGAAATAGCAAAACTCAACTCAAAAGTAGTAAAACTTTTAATGATTTTGTTCCCAGACGACAAAACAACAACAAAAGATAGACAATGACAAACTGGCTCCATTAAAGTTTGCTGAATTTACTATTAACCCAGTTACTGTTCTCAGACAGTGTCTTGGCCTCATCCACAGTTTAGATTTCAGCTACCTTATCATTATTAATCCTGTCCCTCCAGGACAGATGAGGTGAGACACTTATTCATCTTCAGCTTTGGTCAGGAAAATCTGCACTCATCTGGGAAAAAGAGAAAGGTCAGATAGTGTTTTGTTTGAAGCACAGAGCAGAACCACTACACTCAGTGATAAACAGGCAGCAATTAACCGTAACTAACTTCAGAAGATAATTTTATTAACTGCAGCTGCAACTGGCCTTGTCTTTGATGTCTATGTTTTCTACATTACACTACCTCATACTGCTTGCAGTCCATGATCAATATAATATTCAAAAAAATATTCTTTTACTTTTGTTCAAAGGGCTGGGCAGCGAATGGGTAAATGGGTTTCAGTTTCCCTGACAATACTAAAAGCGGGTTTTTCTTTTGTCAAGTTTCAGGTGAAACACTGAAGCTGTTTTGCCACTGGATGATGAGCACTGAGGGTTGTATGTCACTCAGGGAGGCATCCAGTCAGCTTTTCTATTACATGAGCTGCTGTGACTTACCAGCTGTGGATAGTAATTCACACCTGTGCTGCAGTGATGAAGGCTTTTAAGCATCCAGGCTGGTGTAGATCCATCTTTACACACTAGTAGGAATGCAAACACAAAGACATATTGTTATTTTTGACTGATAAAATTATGCATTATATTTAGTTGGAACATACTGCAGGAAAAAGTAGAAATGATCATTTAGTGTCCTGTACTTTTAAATTCTTACAGGAAACTACTAAAAGTATTGATATTATTTAAAAAAAAGACTTGGTCTTCCCAATGTAATGGAAGCCAATTTATTAGACAGCCTTAGTACATATTAAATTTACATGGAGTATTGTTTGTGCTTCAACACTGTGAAATAAACAATCCCAATAAGTTAAACAGTTTCAGGACAGACTATTGTTTCATTATTATTTTTTCTCTGATAAATAATTTTTGATATAAATCAATTGATTTAACGAGTGAGCCTATACAACAACCAAATTATAATAGAAAAAACAAACACAAAGTCAGCGTTTGCATCACAGAAAACGCATTATAGTCATAATATACAACTTGTTTGGCCAGGGAAAGAGGGAGGAGGGAAATAAAAGTGAAAAGGTGAGTTTAAGTTTTGTTTTTTTCTTTTAAAGCCATTCACCATTGGAGGGTTTTACATTGCACCAGAGGAGAAAACAGACAAAGAAAATAGATATTAGTTCTTTTCCCAGCTGACCACTAACAGCTACAGCTAAAACATCACGAACACGGCGGCTTCACATTGGCGTTTTAAAGGAAAAGTTATCACTACTTCACAGTCAAATATCGCAGTCAACGGTAGGCGCTAAAACAGCAACATATGGCATATACACAGCACTACTCAATTGCATGGCCCAATTAAACATCGTTTACTAACCAATGATAAGACTTAATCTGACGGGATACAATACTGAAATACAACTGGCCCCTTTTAGATTATTCTTTAAATATCAGCAAACAGCGACCTTTTGACATTAAAGCGTGAGTTTTCTCCGGAAGGAAAAGGTTGGCGAATCAAATACTTCACAGTCTTGGCAGCCCGGAGGAGGGATGATTCTGGCTTTTTCTTTTTTTTACAGAGCTATTTCTCTTTTCATCTTATGCTCTGCCAAGTGTTTATAAAACAAATACTTCACCGAAAGTTAAGCCATGTTTTGATATCAAACGCTCACCGACTATCTGATGGAGGGCTGACAGCAGCTGAAATTAGCTTGAATACCGATGATTTCATCGAAAACTACATCAAAACATCCCACAAACTTAGGAAACCGTTCCACGTGTAAAGTCCATCTCAGCTGTTGAAACATGCTAAGTAGGGTGCAAGTTATATTTACGTCTGAGATGTCTGAAAAAGATAACTTCAGTTCGTTGCTAGCTAAGCGCAACAACCAGTTTACCGTGGTTGTTAGCGTGCATCACAACAACTCATACCGCACGTGCCGAAACAGAGCGAGCTTCTCCTGTTCCAAACATAGTTAATTTGATTTCCTCAGACGCAAACAAACATTTTTTAGAAATCTTCCCAAATTTTAGGATTTTTTAAATATTAGTTATGTGATTAAAGGAGAGGAGTAAGGGGTAGAGATTAATTCATAGGCTGTAGTTTGAAGTGCTGCTGCAATATATCAGTCTGTAGACCAAATATTTAAAAACAGATTTAAGTATAATGCATTAGATTTACATCACCATAGATGTGGCACAGTGTACCTAATAAACTGGCAGCTATTTACAAATGACTGTGAGAACTGGATAATGCTTCTGGAGTGATTTCCAAAAGTTTTAGTGAATGTTTTTACAATTTTGATACTCAAAACACAGATTTTTCAGTGGGTATTCAAACTCATCATCTTTGGAAAAGCTAAATACTAACTCTGCAACTCCCAGAACATCCACACTGGATACAAACACATTAACAGTCCACACAAGTCCAAGCATGCTACTGAATATACACACATCTCAAATGGGCGAGGATGACTCTCTGATAGAAATATATTTATATATATAATATATTGCATGTTGACTGATATATTTACAACATCAACCTCTCAAACTGCACATCCCTCCTCCACCTCGTCCAATAAAACTCACACCAAAAGGAAATTAATCAAAGGAACAAACGAGGAAAATGACTACCTTTTACACATTCTAGCAGGTTTATAGCATACAATATTACATTTTGGTACTTTCAATTTTAAATGGCCTTCTCTTCTGATATTTGACCTTTTAAATAAGTTTATTTAGTTGCATCCATTGTAAAACATGAGAATACTTGCAACAATTTTATTCTTTGATACCATATATATTTTTTATCATCTAAGATGTCTTTTTTTCTTTCAAGCAAGATGCATACACAATTAATGGATAGGAGTTGGGGGAGAGGATATGAGGGGTTAAGATGGGTGGGGAGGGGCAGGTGTGGGTTAAGGTTAGGGGAGGGAGTCGATTGGAAGTTTAGCTTGTCACTTCCTCGTCTGGTTTGTTCGCAGCCTGGAAGGCTGCTCCAGCGGGCTGGTGTAGAGTGAAGATGTGGGTGGAGTCCTGGAACACACACACACACAAGCATAAACACAAACACACACACACATGCACAAGAGTGTTAGATCTGCACATTTGGAAGAAACAGATGAAAAATGTGTTTTCAGCTCTTGTTACGAATACCTATTCTGAATGAAGCAGTCTCACATAATGTTGCATCTTATAGCTGCAGTCCCTACTCTGCAAATTCCAATTTTAACTGTCATGTAGTAAAAACCTGCATAATACAGATATTTTAAAATCTCCTAAACACTTCCTTCCAACATTGTTTACAGGACATGTCAACCTGCTTGTAAGAATATGTACTACTTTAAATGATCTGAAAGCAAGAAAGTCTCCCAAAACTAGATATGACTTAGGCAAGATTGACTGAACAGGGTAAGAAAACCTCATATGTCCAAATTGAGGGGTTCATTTTATTTAATATCTCAGGTGTCATGTCTTACTTTAGACTTGGAAATATTTACATCTTGACTTGAGTACCATTTTAACACAGGCTGGTACAAACTCATGAAGCTGTGTTAAATCACATACTGACTGAACATTATGGAGCACAAAGATCAGTGATGGGCTACAACTGACAGCTCTCGCGAGCTAGAAAGCGGCAGAATGTAGCTATGGAAAAACCTGCGACACCAAACAACATAAGCACAGCCAATCAAATGTTAGGAAAATGTGCATGTGTGACCATATGAGCCTTTAACTAAAGAGCATGCAGAAAGCTGAAAAATACTGCCAGAAAAAAGCAAAAAAAAAAAAAAATACAGTAAAAGACAAAAGCAGATCTTTTCTACATGTAATGAAATCTACAACAGAGAGTTAGGTCTGTTGTCTGCTATAAATATGAATGAAAATATAAACTCATTAACCTTATTAAAACTGAGATGAACTCTTGTGACAGCTGAAGACACATTCAAACATTATAAAACTTGAAAGGTGCTGAGTGGAAATAAACCAAACATTTTGCCAATTGTTTGTCCTTTGTACCTTAGTCTTATTATTGGTTGAAATAATTGGTTAACAAATAGAGAAGTAAACGAACTATTTGATTTACTCCTCACACCTGTTCAACATCAGTTTTGTCCTAAATTGGTTTGTTTCTGTTTGCAAGCTGCTGTGTTTCTTCCAGTTTGGTTGGATTAGCTGCTTTACCTCAAACACATTCCTACAATTAACATTAAACTTGATCCTGAGAAAAGTGGAGAGTAGTTGAAGGTAAAAACAGAGAAAGAGCCATAAGCCATCTCGAGTCAGGTCGTTATGGTGATGCGGGGGTCGTGGGTGTCAAGGGATTGTAGGTGGGGGAGGTTTAGTGTGAGTCACAGGGTCAGTATCGGAACTGGCCTCACCTGCTTCTAACATTTAAAACACACACAGCCGTGGGCCTTTCAGCCCCAGAAACACAACACTGTGATTGATCTCCAACCTTTAAATAACTGTACATTTCTAGGTTTAGACAAAATAGCATAGCAAAACAAAGACTTTAGTAGTGATGGCCATTTGCTCCAGGAAATTGAATGTGGCGGTATGTGGGGGCAACCATACTGTATATGGTGAGAACTGCTTACTGAAGAAACCATAAAACCAAAGTCGGTTTTGTAAACGATATCGCTTTAGCAGATTAGTCAGGAATGAGATGGATGCCCAGGACTACAATATTCTGTCTTTGTGGTTTGAAAAATCCAGCTTTAAATGACAATATGTTTGTAAAAGTAGATCGGCTTATTAGAGGTGGTCATGGATGTGGCAATAGATATTACGACTATTTACTACATCCACTGAGGAGATTATTCATCAAAATGTTCCCAAATGTGTGTTTGTCAGAAGGATGTTTTAAACTACTGATTCTCAACACAAGACTTTAAACTTATGTTAGAATTCATGAACTCTAGTGAAGGAGGACTTTCATCAGTTTTGGTGCAGATAGCTCCACCATGTGGCTGTTAATGAAACACTTTTAGAACAATCTTGTTTGCAACTTCTGAGCCAAGTAACATGAGACACACCTGTCCCTCCTCCATTAGTTCACATGAAATCTTTCATCATCAAACTAAACCAAAATTTAATAGATAACCATTCTGATGAATTTCCACCCAAAAAAGCTATTCTTTTTGTATTCCATAAATTTTCCTTTATATGATTTAATTTTTGCAGGTGTATGGCATATTTTAAATAAACTCTTAACTGCATTGTGTAGTTGCCAATACATTTAGACAACATGTGCACAACTCTGAATAATATTTTCCAAAGATGAGATATTCGTTAAAATGCCCTGATATTTTTGTATTGAAATAAAAATTCAGATGACCTTGGTTCAGCCTTGGCAGAGGTATGCGCTCTCTGACTGCTTTCTAGTTCTACACAGGCTCCTATGGATGTAGTATCTGTTTTTGTATGTTCCTGTATAAACATGCAAAACTAGTAGGAATGAAAGTGTTGTACATTAAGGGGAGGGATTAGTAGCTCTTTGACATGTGTGGCATCTTTATTTTTTAGATGAGTTGTAAACTATATCAAATTGGAACAATGCTTTACATTCTCAGACTGTGTCTCAGCAGAGACGTTATGGAGGAAGCTTTGTGGGCAACTGAATGACTGTTTCCCATTTTGTTGCCACCAAAACCAGCCTGTGTGTCAGCATCCTTAAAATATTACAGTGATGATATGTGTGTCAGCGCCTCTGCAGACAAGCCATGAGCCATGTGAGCATGTGGTGGAGCTCAGAGAGGTGGCGTGAATGAAGTCAGAGGATTGGGACTCAAGCGGAGAAAAAACATAACAACACAAAGACAAGGAAAATCCTTCTTTGAAATCCAGCATCAACTCAGGACCTGTCCTGAAAACCACTGACAAATCCCAAGAGTTGTCTTTTGCAAGGTTAATTAGAAAATAATCAGATGATTTAAAACTGATAAAAGATGGATCTCGGGGTAGATTAAATCTGGTGTGAGAGTTCAACAGGCTCAAAGGGCCTTTGGGTGGCTGTCGGTGATTTAATCCGCAGTTGAGATGATGGGAGGGAGGCAGGTCAACCTCAGGCATAGCCACTCCTCAGCACAGACTTCACCTGGGCTGAATCAAAGGCCCCTGTGGACTTGTGCATATGTACTCTGACATGCCAACATCGGTGTTCATCATGTATGTGGGGCTGTGAGACTGGAAGGGCGACATAAGCTCCTATTAAGACTTCACTGCTTTTATGCATCACTTTTTAATGTAATTTTTCCAAAGTATATTAATTGTCAGTGTTTTCTCAACATATTTCTGCATTACACAGGGTTAATATTGTTTCTACATAATGCAAGTAACCTCTCAGCATGCACCCAGGTTTTCTACATTTCAGTTTTACTTTGTTCTCATATCAGAGATTCAAATGATTTTAGTACCACATCTAGATATGAGTCCACGGGTCTGCAAATGTAATGAAGTCTGGGCGTTTGGATTCCAGCCTTCCTGTTGGCTCCAGTGAACCGTTACACCTGATTGAATGTGAACTCACTCTGATTATTCTTCTGTCAGTATAACGGGCCAATGGGTGGCCCATGCACTGAGGAAGGTCAGGGGTGCCATCCCTAGGGACACAGGGAGGAGGGTGGAGTTACATAAAACAATACTGAGTGTTCAAAGAAAAGAACCCAAGGAGGAAGCCCTTGTGCTGTAGCAGAAGGTTCAGAAGGGCTTCTTTGTGCGGCTTCTGCTACTTTTCAGTGTGATTTCTCTCCCTCCCTCCCAATCTGTCTCTGCCTCCTTTCGGCTGGGTTCGTCCTCAAAGGACACCTAGTGGACTCTCAGAGTCGAGGTGCTGCCCAGGTCCGATAAGAATTTGGTGGGGGGTGAGCATGGGTGGAACCTGTGGAGGAACAGGCGGCTTCACCACCGTCTCTCAGCACATGCCGCCTCCCCACTCTCCAGAAAAACAAAGGGGTTAAAACAAGCAATCTGTCGCCCACAATACACACAGAGACACACTCAACCCACTGACGCTGCGCACACACATATACACACATACACTCGCCATGTTGCACAAACACAAAAAACGGACATTAGACAGAGAAAAAGACATGGGCGTGGCAATTTAAAGACTTAACCAGTTGTTTTAAAGACAACAGCTGAAGCAGAGCACAACAAAAAACTAACAAGACACTTTCATTTATAACACAGACTGGCTGTGAAAGCTTTAAGACATCAAATAAACCAGTACAGGGCATAACATAAAGGGCTATTTAAAACAAAACACATTACACACAATAGGCAGGTTGCAGCAACTATCTGCAGCTAGACCTTCTAAATGTTTTCCACAAGGTTAAACTGCTTCAGAGTGATTGTTGTGAGACTGTTGTGGCCATGATGTGTAATGTAGGATTCATGGTCTGGGTGCATGAGCCAGAAAGGAAATTCTGCTGTTCTGCAGGCTGTGTTGTGCTGCTGAAATTACTCCTGATTACTTAAAACCTGGACATTTTGTGTTTTGTGAAAAAGTGAAAGTAGTGATGCAAAATAAATGTAAACTCAAACTGTATATAATCTTGTATTGGTTCTTCTAATTATTGCCCAGTGGTGTCAGATATTACTGGTTTTTGTCACCTTTGCTTCTATAATTTTCAAAATCAAAGTGAAATATCTCATAATCATCCTTCCGCTTTCTTCACCGTGCAACTTAATTCCAAAAGCATTCACTAAAAACTCATTCCGTATTGTCAAAAAGTCACTATAGTACACCCCATGCTTTGTGGGAAAAAAAAAAAACAGATTCCGCTTTCTTTTTTATGCAGTGAATTTTACCTCTATGGAATTTTTGTCCATTAGTTCACTTCCTGTGGTTGACTCCTCCACATTTCCTTCCCTCAATCTTTATTTTTCTTAGCTGTGTTTCAGTTCAGAAGCCATGTCCTTCTGTGACCTTAAGAGGACCTGCTGGTCTAGCCTCACAGTCCTCGGAAAATGCCTCAGAAAACATGGCCTCTTAAGTGCTTGCAGTTAATGTCATCATCATCAGCTCCACCGCGTCCCTCAGAGACCACGTCCACTCTGTGTTCAGCGTTGTGGTGAGTGTATCTCTAGTAGCCATGTCCACAGCCTACACTTACAATCCTTAAACCCCTTGTTCTCAGCCTGCACTGTTGGTGCCCCATGTTGCATTACTCACAATGGCTTCCATTTCCCATTGGCCTGTGTGACCTCATAAGCTGCAAGCGCATCTCACTGAAGGACACACCGCCAATGATGAAGACCATGACACGTGGACGGTGCGGTGCTCTCAGGTGTCTTATTCTTGTGCAGTGGCGTGCCGAGCACTGCCAGGTAGAAGGTAAACAGGATTACATTATTGCAGTTTACAGCAATTGTTTTCTTAACTGGCATCCTAATTCACTTCACCCATAACATTTTTTTTTTGTGACTTGAAATGATTTCCAAAAATGAATTATGTTCATGGACTTCAAAGATGTGACATATTTGGTTATTCAAGAGCATAACTTCTGGGGATGGAGTTAGAACTTTTTCCGAATCTCATTTTTTTGAGATTTTGTGTGTGTGATTTTGTAGGTTGTGAGTTAATAAAATCATTCACATTCACAGCAAAAACCTCCTGAGAAAGGATTTGGCTAAAGTTGTCAGCTGAATTTCATCTCTCAGGCGGTATGGGCTGATCAAGCATCTGATTGGTGGAGCTTGGAGCTGTTTGCATCCCAGCAGGAAGCTCTGTAGCCTGCAGATGTAACTGGCATTATCTGCATTCATTATAGAATTTCTCGTAATATCCTAACATGATCCTCAATTATGGGTGTGTCGGTATACAGTATGTGGGGGTGGGACAACCAAATGAGGCCAGATCATTAGTAATAGGATCTGATGCTGAATCAATACACACCTCCTCACATCGCGTTACTAACACACTTTTGTGTCTTTTCCTTTGATTTGCCCCCCATCTGTACGTCCAAGTTGGTGAAAGCTCGAGTTCATTGTGCCTCCTGTTTTTGCACTGGGATCTGTATACAGCTCACAATCCTGCCAGTCATCAGCAGTGCCTCCTGCTCTCAATTTTCTCAAGTATTGATCCACAAATATCTCCCTTCCAAAATTACTATTGATCCTACACCACCATTTCTGTTTGCATAATTTAAAAAGGGAGATGACCATGCATGAAGATGCAACACTATGTATTATGCACATGTATTTATGTGTTTTCGTGCGCATGTGTGCATGTGTGGAGTGTGTATACCTGACTGCAGTGGTACTGAAGGAGGCAGAGGAACGGGTGGAAATGTAGGGGTAGTGCTTGGTGTCCAGCTTATCATCAATAGCATCCTGCAGGGCGACAAAAAAGACAAAACAGATCTTTGTCAGCACTATTGTCTGCCTTAAATATAAACACACACACACTTGAATAGGGGCTTCACAGTTGTGACATGTCTCTTAGCAACTGTGTGTGGTTCCATCATGGAGACCCATTGAAGAATTGGCTTTTCACAAATAAGGGGCTAAAAATACAGCCAGGCTGGAAAAAATAGATGTTTGACTGAGGTTTTTGTGGGAGTCAGCTTGAGGAAAAAAATACATCTACAGTGGAGTCAGCAGGTTAAACAAACACACACACACATATATATGATCAGCTGAATAGTGATCTAAGCCCTGCAAACACACCTCCATGATGTCCTTGACCAGTGGTGTCCAGCGGGACAGCTGATAGGTCTGCTCGATCACACGCTCCTTCCTGTCCAACTTCTTTCCTCGGCGGAGGGTGGACTGACGAGGGACAGAAGAAACAAGGAAGTAAAAAGTGTATTATTAATCACCAGAATCACCTGTGTGTCTCTCATAATCATCTACTAAGGTTTGGTTTCATTTGGAAACAATACAAACTGTTCAGTGAAACCAGCTTTATCCTAGAGGTTTAGAGGTAATCACTGTAAACATTTGTCATTTTCTCTTCAGTCAGTCATGTTACTTTGTGTGGTAACTGCAGATTGGTTGTTTACAGTCTGATTTTGGTCATTTCTTGGATTTCATATGTTTCCAACTGACCATAAAATCTTAGACACAGAGATTTGCTCCAGAGTTCAATACAATCAAAAAGAACAGGAGTACAGACTGAGAGCACATGACAGACTGAACAGGATGATGGAGAGCAGAGAGGGAAAAAAAAAGAAAAAAGAACTTACATCTGTAGCAGTAGTGGGGACGCTTAGGTGAGCCATGTGGTGATAATCCTGTCCTCAGGGTGGGATCTGGGCGTGTTGGATCAGCTTATTTCGATTCTCCTCGTAATGCCTTAACATACACACACACACACATACATACATAAATCATACTGAACAACTCTGCGACTCTGTCCTGTTTACATTTAATATATTTCCCTAGCCTATTCTGATAGGAAGGGAATTCATGTTTTACTACTAAAATAATTTATTAAAGCTCTAAATGTGCTCAGTTTAATATCTGCACTTCTGTATATACTTAACCTCAACAACTTATTACAGCGGTGCATGGCGAAGTCTTATTCTTATCTGTGAAACATCACTAGCCTGGCTTTTGGTGGACTATGCCTTACTGGAAAGCTTATTTACAGGCTGTAGTGGTTCATTTCTTTCGTAGCCTAGTGAATATTAATAAGTGATGAATTACACACAACATAGCAACCATTCTGTTGGTGAGTGATTGTTAGTTTGTTCATTAAACTTATGTATAATTTAGAAAAAGAAAAGTGACAAATAAATCTAGAAATTATTAAAATATTCCAGCAGACAGATGTTCCAAACAGACTGTATTTAGTTGAAGTTTCATACTCTGATTTCATTTCTGAACACTTCAAAGAGTCCTACATATATTATGAAATACTAATACTCACAAGTCTGCATTAATATTTATAAGACGATCAGACAACAGCTGAAGCAACAACAGGTAGAAATCATTTAAAAAGGGTGTCATTGACAAAAATTTATATATTTTTATAGGGAGGAAATAATGACAGTTTTTAAACTTAAAATGTGATTTTCTTATCAGCGCCTATAGTCTCTACTCACCATTCTTGGGGAAAATGTAGAGCAGGATGATGCGGATCTTGTCATATGTGCTGACGTTGTCCAGCAAGATGGGCACAATAGCCCTCCTTAGGATTTTGATCTTCTCTCCACTCAGCGTCACTTTCCCATAAATCCTGCGGCAAACTCAGCTCTCATATCATGTTTGTCATTTAAAGTATTGCATCTATCTCATCGTTTCCTCTTCTCCCCTCTCACACCTGCTCCACACAGCACAGCTTGTCCCTGTTCCCTGGTAATACTTCATACGGTCCTCAGCCAGCTGCAGGTGGTGGAGTACTAAGAGAAAGAAACAAAAGCACACAGAATCAGCATGCTTACTCCCACACACTCTGGAAAACATACACACATGCTTACAAAGCCACACACACACCTTGCTGAGCTCCTTCTGGTACTGAGGCATCTTCTTGGCATCTGGGACAGATCCTCATTGTAATCTGTCAGAGACAAAAGCAACCTGAAACTAACCCAACAACACTGAATGATGGGTCAGTCCTGTTTAAGTTTGCCCTTTGCTACATGTACAAAACTGAAACAAAAATGAAAAGTAAAAGCGAAACCTCAAGTTCATTTAGTTTCCTTTACCAGCTGACAAAAATAAATAAATTCTTGGAAATTAATAAAATCCACCTTCCAGCACCTCTGAAGCTCAGTAATTAACATGTTATATCTTAATCCATACAAAACTAAAACCTAAAAGGAGTTTAGCAAGGCTAGTTGTCTATATGCTAAGCTAAGCTAATCACCTGCTGGCTCAGCTGTATTTAATCATAGATACAAAGTGATATCGGTGTTCCAGCAAGAAAGTAAATAAATAAGCATATTTCCCAGAATGCTAGAACTATTACTTTAAAAGCTATGAAATCGATCTTTTTACTTGGAATTTGTTTAATGATGTTATTATTGCCAATACTGCATTGTCAGACTGTATATATCAACTAATCAACTTTGTCTGTACCTTCTCTCCGGTGTTCATCCTCTTGCTGGAAGAAAAGTCCTTCAGCTGGCACGATGTCACTTCCTGAATGACAAAACACAAACAACAAAGGAAGAGAAGTGATACATCAGAAATAAGTTTGAATGCTGCTTTGTTCAGCATCAAAGACTGATTGAAGGATGTTTAAAAAAACAAAGAAAACAGATGTACTCACTGGGACACCTCGGCTGTGTTTTGTGTCTCAGGCTCACCCACAGGTCATCGTCTTCGTGCAGCAGCACACTCCTTCTCACGAGTCTCCGATGCCTGGTCTCATGCCTGAAAAAAAAAAACACACATCCTAAAATTAAAACACTTAGCCCTTACAAGCGTTAACTTATCTGTTTGTCTTTTTTTCCCGTACTTGTGAAACGTCATTTTCAATGGGCAGCGGAGTCGTGGCCATGGCCTGGAAGGTGGCTCGTGCAGGACAGGTGAAGCGGGGTCAAGCGCCCTGTCAGGATGATCAGCTGTGGCCGGAGCCTTATCTGGACCCTACAAAGACAGAGAGAGAGAGAGAAGCAGATACAATAATTAAAAAGCAAGAAGACAAACCTGCATAGCTCAAAAGCAGTGGAATGAATAAATGATTTCCTCCTAGCTCCCCTCTCCCATGGTGAGGTCATCGGCCTTCTTCAAGCATCCGAACATCCTGAACCAGCTGGGCCAGGGGTGGCCCGGTGTCCTTGTATTCCTGACAGAAGGACAGACAGATGGACAAATGGATGCATATAGGTAGAGTATAATGAAGAAGAGAGGAGAGGAAGGCAAGATAGCAATACATGTGC
>BRZM01000027.1:0-129793 GCA_033238685.1 Lates japonicus | reverse complement strand
CACACACACACACACACACACACACACACACACACACACACAATACATATATATACATGGCATACAGTGCAGCAAGAGCATATTATATATATATATATATATACACACACAGAACACAGAGGGAAGTGGTGGATATTAGCGTTTTTAAATTTATTATTATTAAGATGAAGGAGGGATAAAGAAAAAAAGGGGGTCATCAAATCTCTGTCCTAATCTCATCTGGACAAATTGGAGCAGTGGTGAGTAGAATCGCTGAGCCAAAAAAAACACACTTCCAAAAGAAGGAGTGAGACTGAGTTGCTTGTGATTAAAATCACTGTGTAGCTGGAAGTGTGTGTAGTACACGATAACAAGCACAGACACGAGTGCTCATGTACACACATGAAACTTGAGAACATTATAAAGCCGAGGATTAGTGTACCGTTAAGCACCGCGCATTAACGATACACGGTTGTTGCAGAGTCATACTGCACTCCAGTGCACAACAGATTGAGACCACCTTCTGTGATACAGAATAAACCCACGATTTACATGCTTCTTGTGTCCTTCCAGGATCCAAAGATATTGGCATTGTGAAAATGGGGCGGGACAACCCGAACGGTGAAAGCGGGCGAGACATCCAATGGGTGCCTTGACGCCCTGCAGGGAGGACCTGTTGACGGCTATATTGTGCGTACTTGCAGTGTTAACTTCCATTTTACAAACCAATGACCCGGTTTAATAAACTATTTAAATGTAATTTATTTGCTTTTATATGACAACAGGGATTCATTTACTCAAGTGCATCAAAAAGACGATTATTTTACACCAGCAAGTTCAAAGCATATTTTATGGCTCAAAATGATTTATTTAATACTATTGAAAGGATCCAAGCAACTGTCTGAACAGAGGCAGTTGTATTTATAAAAAATAAAAATACATTTATAAAAGTTAGACACTAAGAAATACCAAAAACATCTTTTTTCAGTTTGGTTTGTTTAAGCACACTGCTGCAAAGCTGTGTGCGTTTAGTGAGAATGACCGGTGGTGCAGGTAAACCATCCCCATGGAGGGGGCCATCCACCTTCGCTACTGCCCAGACTTCAGAAAATGTGGCAAGTCGTGAAAATTGTGAGTAAAAGATTTGGTTTGTTGTCGAATCTTATTGTTATTTTGTTGTTTTAAACTTGTTTTACTTTCTCTTTCTAGTTTTCGTCTCTGAAAAAGGCCACAAACTCAATACAATCTGATTTGCTTCAGACCCTGACCTCTCAATCTCTGACCTTTTGTTTACCCACAGACAGTGAAGAGAGGCCCAGGAAGGTTCCCGTCAACCTGCTGAACCGCCCTCATCACCCGACGACAGAGTCTTCAACAAATCTACAACGACGATTACAACTATACCAGACCGCAGCGGTACAGCGCGGAGTGGCGGCGGGCGACCACAGCCCGGGAGAGGAGTGAAGCGCTTACATGGATTCTTTGCATACCACACGCATCAGCCATGACAGGGACTATGACCGACGAGAGCGTGGCAGAAGCATGGAGAGAGGGACTCAGCCCGACCGCAGTACAGGAGAGACGCAGCAGGGGTCGCACTTGATAGAGAGCGCAGCCCGATCGCCGCCACCGAGCGACCACATGCTCGACCGCCACTACAGCTCGACAGGAAGTACCGCAGCTAGCCGCCGCTGCTGACCGGCGACCACAGCCCGGGATCGGCGCTATCACAGCGTAATCCAGCCCTGATCGAGTACACCGACAGGCTACCGCAGCGAGCCAACCCTGGACCGCACTAACAACAGCCCCGACCCGCGCCACAGGCAAGATACAGCCACAGCCGACTCAGGCTACCGGCGTGACCACAGTCAACGAGGGCGGAGCGCATCCCAGCTAACCGAAGAAGTACGATGAGCCGATGAGGCGAAGCGAGCAGGGACGGACTACTCGTCATTACCCGCCATGCCTCCATCCTCACACGCCCAGTCCGGGACCTGGAGCCACTGGAGAAACCGCTGAATGTGCTGCTGCTGAAGAACCGACTCAACGAAGGTGAGAATCAACAAACACACCTAAACCTGTCACGGCTGATCGCTTGGCTTTGAGATGCAGCAAAATATGCGTTGGTGCTGTTTAAAAATGGTTAAAGAGCTGGGTATCATTTGAGACAAGAAGGAAAGAAACAAGACTACCTGTCAGATCAGCTTTCTGGAAAATTACCTCAAAAAATGAAGTGAGACTTGCTTTAACCATATAAACCAATCAGAGTAGAGTCAGGTATTATAAAATGTAGGTTGTACAGCCTGTTTATGTGTTGATACTAGTAAAAAATAATGCTTTGTTTTGTCGCTTTCTTACCATCTTTCCAGAGACGGCCTTCGCTCTCAAGTAGCCAACTCTTCATCAAGGAGATGACCAGCACTGACTCAGCAGAGAGACGGAACCGCAGGAGACATTATACTTAAAGTCAATTGTGTTTGCTTTGGTGAACGTAAAAAATTGTCAGAACAGTCTCAGAGACCAGAGGGATGTTTTTAAGATGGTTAAGTGTTGTCCCAAATCAAAGATATTCAGTTTACACTGATGTAAAATGGAGTAAAGATTCATTTCATTATAAAATTGGTTTCAACCTTCTTCTATTTGCATCTTATCTGAGGATTTCGCCATGATCGCTCTCCCTCCATAACCAAACTGTTCTGACTGCACTTGATCCACTCATTTCGGCTTAGCATCTATCTGACCCGCCTCCTTAATCTCCTCTGTCCTCTCCCTCTTCCTCTCTGCCGATTAACGCACGGACGGAAAACCGTCCCTGAGCGACGCCGGGAAGCTGATCGGTAGTCTTCGCGGGAGGCTGCAAAACAGTGTGAGGGACAAACGGTAGGTGCTAGATCCGAGTCCCCGATGGTCGACAGTGACCTGAGCTCATGGTGAGAGACAATCGAAAATGAAAGCAGCAGGTCCTACCAGTGTAGAGTAAACCTACAGGCCATCATCCACATATATATATATATATACCACTGCATGGTGAACTTCATATTAATCAACTGTGGAAATGTTTGTTGTTGTTGTTTGTTGTTGTT
Source organism: Lates japonicus (assembly GCA_033238685.1). Lineage (NCBI taxonomy): Eukaryota > Metazoa > Chordata > Actinopteri > Centropomidae > Lates > Lates japonicus. Next base: position 126,731 of record BRZM01000027.1, on the reverse strand, counting down.
TGTTGTACTTGTCCATCAATACTGTTTTTCCCTTCATAAATAAAAGTTTTACTCACACATCAGTTTTAGTTTTATTTAAATATTATTTTAAACGCAGTGTAATAAGCAGGAAACCCACTCCAACAATCCATCCATCCCTATTCCTCCACCGCCAAGGGACTACTCACTCTTTATACCTGTTTTTAATGTCACATGATTCAGATTAGGTGCTGTGATTGGTCGCAAACCAAATTCGGATAAGTGGTGTGAGTGGATTGTCTACTGACCAAATGTTTGCAGGAGGAGGAGGAGGATGAAGGGCGGAGGAGCGGGGAGGGGGTACAGCCGGATACTGCACCACTTTGTCTGTTTTTGGGACTCAGCGGTGTGTGTGTGTGTGTGTGTGTGTGTGTCTGTGGCGTGAAAGTGCCCACTGCTCTGGCGGGTGATCTAACCGCCATAACTTGCTATTGACAGACAGAATTTCATTATGTTAAGGTTTGTAACTGCAGGCAGCCGCCTGGTTTCACTGCCCAGGATCCATCTCTCTGTTAAGATCTCAGAGAACAATAGGGATCAGGCTTGTGTGTGTGTGTGAATGGTGATTTTCAGCTCTGTCGGAATCAAATCACCTCAAGTGCATCTACTTTAACTTTTTTTCCTCTGTAATGGTTTTTGCAGTGTTTTATCACTCCTGTCAAGTGCTACAGTACACAGGAATGCAACCTAAAACATCCTGTTGCGTTTCAGTTCTTTGTCGCGATCGAGATTTCCCGTGAGCTGGTGCTGTATAATACCAGTTACATCAAATGTGAGCCTGACCTTCACCTGACGCCAGTGTTTTTCTGCTTTCAAGACCTGTGGGGCAGTTTGAATCATGTAAACCCCATTATGTAACACAGGTGCATCAAGGAGAACAAGCCACTCTTTAAGACCGAACACAACAAAAAAAAAAAAAAAGACTCACACAGACAGCTTGAGTCTTTGTTGGCTCAAAAATGTTTTCTTTGTTGTGTGTTGCAGATATCTCAGAGATCGAGTCCTACCCGCTCCCTACTCCCAGGACGACAGGTGGCGGGCCACCACTGACTCTGTCCTCACACTCCTCCAATGAGAGGCTTCAGAGAAGCCTCAACAAAAGCTTTTTCGTTAACTCCTCAGCCGCCTAAAGATTTGAAAGATAACTTCAGGTATTTTTGCATCTACCTTGATTTTGTTAAGTGTTTTTGGGTGTAAAATATTGATAAAATCTTGGAATCAGTGCAGTATTGAGTAAGAACAATGTACAATAGTCAGTATCAGTGTTAAGTATTTTTATACTCCTTTACATAAGTAAAAGTACTACACAACAACACAAACAAACAAACTGAGCTGGCCCTACAATGGCTCAGTAAATGACTGTTTTGTCAATGGAGTTCAGTGATATAGAGCGATGTTTCTGTTAAATAAAAGCATCTTACTTTAATAAAAGTTCATCTCTTGTAGGAACTTATCCAGATAATGTTATTTTGTTAACTTTCAACATTATCGTATGGATGACGCAAAGCCGCAAAAGAACTGAGTTTAGAGGTTTTATTAATCTGCATGTTGTTAAATACAGCAGAAAAAATCAGGATTATGTAGGATTATATGTTGCTTTTACGCTCATGAAGCTTGCCATTCCATCATATCAAATTAAATCTAAAGAATTCCAGTGGTGATCATTATACATTCTTTCTAATCCTGGATTTAAATATGAGGAGGAGTTTCTCCATTGACTGGCCGGGTCTCATTAGAAATTAAGATTATTATTCTGGATGTCATTTGTGATACGAAAGCAGAGGAACCGCCCAACAGGTTGGCAAAATGGGCGCCATGCCAACACTGCTCAGAGGTGCCGACAGAGCCGAGGACACGCCTTGCAGGCTGAGAGGAGGAGGCACAAAACACCACCAGGTAAACGTTTTTCCTGAGTTTTAGTAATGTACCAGTTGATTTGAAACATTAACACGTTTTGTTATGGCTTCTTTATGCCAGCAGTCACTGTAGCCCCGAAGGTTCATGCTCCTCCCAAGGTGCCAGTAAATGAGCATGGAGGATCAGGAAGTCTATGGGCTGCTATCACCACCATCCAGGATCACACTGTCTGTTGCTCAGCCAGAGATCCACCACAACTCTACATTAATTTCTTTTTGTGTCTCTTACCTGTTGCTTTGCGCTGCTCAGACCGGGAACATTATGATGGGTGCCCCAGAAGGGCGGCAGCGGGCCTGAGGCTGGCGGAGGAACGACGTGCCGGGCATCTTCATCGCTGTGTTCAGGGAGGACAGCGCCGGGCTGAGCAGGAGGGACTCCGACGGGATCAGATCATGACAGGAGGCTTCGCTCAAAACCTGCAGGTGAACAAGATGGTTCAGATGTTCAAAGACTGTGAAAGCCATTATTAGCTTCAGGAGTTGTGTTATGCAGTGTTTTCTGTCCATTTTCAGGTGAAACAACTGGACTCAGAGGCATGGTGCTAGAGACGCCTGTCCTCTACCTCCTGGAAATTCAAGGGAGAGGATAAACTATTCGCTTCAGAGTAAAACCTGAAGGTACTGCACTATAGATAATGACCATTAAATAATAGAAATACTTACAGCTGTTATTGTGTGTTTCTCATTTGCTTCTCTTTCTCTCAGTGTACAAGGACATTTGAAGCGCCCTGCAGAGGCGTACTCTTCTTCATCAGGACCCACTTTGAGTACGAGAAGGAGGCTCCAGAGCTCTTCTCCAGAGGGGAGATCTTCAAAGTGACGGACACGCTTACGATGGTGTTGGGCAACCACAACGACAAAGACAACCAGTTGCTGGAGAAAGGAATCATCCCCAACAAGAGTACAGGTGTGTGAAGCACCATTAGTCACTACCTACAAATTCATCATCTGATCAAACAATAAAATACTTAAGTTTTGTTTTTTATTTTGTTACTTACAGAGTTTATAGCAAATGGCCAACGCCCAGAACGCTGCCCGGCCGCAGATCAGGCAAATCTACAGAGGAGACTTGGAGGCTGAGAGGTCAGGAGGGCTGCCAATATTGTCGATCTGCAAGAGCCGAGGAGGACCTGAGCGCCAGCCCGGGTCACCGCCACTACCCTGCCCACGAGAGAGTGGTCACGCGAAGGTTAAAAAGAAGTTATCCATTGGCAATTTAAAATGGAGGTGTATTGTTGCTGTCTTCGCATCAATTTATTCTGCATGTTTCAGCTGGATTCAAGAGGCCGGTGATATTTATCCCATTTGATGCAATGATAACCGGTCACGCGATTACGCCGAACGATCACACAAGCAAGTAAGTGCAAACATCATTATCACTTCAAGCAGAATTGTTTTTAACCAGCTGCTAATAAAAAAAACAGGATTTATAGAATTTCTTTCCTCCTGTGAAACGGAGCCTAAGGATGCAGGCGAGAAATCTGGGTGGTGAGGCTCAACACCATCCCGCCAAATCATTGAACAGGTACGGCTGAGAAGAAAAAGATTTAGCTTATGAAAATAACGCTATACCATCTTAACATTTAACAACTCCTCATTTCCCTCAGGACCGCCATGCTCTTCTGGATGTGACCAAAGTTGTGGACACTTGAACTACACCCAGTGGTATCCCATTGTTGCCTCCTGAACCCGACAGCAAGGCGTCAAGACAATGAGGAACCGCCCGTACCTGGGTCCAGCCGCAGCGCACGCAAAACTGTACGAGCAGGTCAGTCAAGCTTCCAGGAAGACCTACCGCACCTGGTGTTCACCGTAGGTTGGTAAGGACTTCTGCTTCTGGGTTGCATGATGAACGAGCTCCAACACAGCTCCCTGAGTTTGCTGCTCTGCTCTTGTGTCCGAGGAAGCCGCCTAGTAACGATATTTGAGGCTTTCTCGAAACCACTATCTGTAAACTCTACAGTCGACACTGCACTTACCTGGGTCCTCAATACTCCTGCAAAGTTTGAAGTCAGTCAGATGAGCGGTCGTCAAGAAAATTGCACATATGACAGAAAGACAGATTTCTCCATTTATAGCTAGAAGAGAAAAAGGAGGAGCAACAGAGGTGGGATGGATAATCACAACAATATTAAAAGATAAATTAAAATGATGCAGCCTATCAAAGAAGACATAAAAAGAAAACAAAAACTTACTGAGCTGTGTTGTTTTTCTTGGTTTGTTTTAGCAACCATCGACCTGAACTCAGCCAACGACGGTATGGCAGCGTGAAAGAGTCATTCAGGAACAGGATAGAGCTGTGGGTGTGAGGCAAGGTGAGTCTTATTACCTGTGATTGACTGACTGATCATTTTATATCTGAATAGATAGATATTAGAATATAAACCTCTTCTCAGCTGACGTTCAGAGGAGGACTTGATTCCCACGACGACCGCATAAAACCACCTGTCTGGCGAGCCGACTACCTGAGCATGGACAGCCGCTTCAACCAGCGAATTATGAAGACACGCCACGAGGGCGGGGCTGAACACAATGAGCTGGACGAGACGCTGGACGTATTCCCAGCCCGTGTCGCCATCAGTCGATCGCCGGAGCCCGTGCCAGGTACTTGAGAGGCCACCTGATCTTCACCTCCATTCACCAGTGTCACGCTTCAAAATCTGACCTCCTGTGTGTTCGTGCAGGTTTCCACCCTGAACCCTGCCTGTATGAGGAGGTCAGGAGCAGAGATGCTGGAACAGAGCCCAGCCCCCCTTCTTGTCCCTGAACTCGGTTGCGAGAACTTCCTCTCCCTCCTCTGCACTCCTCCCAAATGAAAACTGAATTTGCCAAACTACAGACAAGATTAATCATTCCTTAAGAAGTATGAGCTCAGCAACTTCGCAGATTAAATAAACTGAAGAACCCCTCTAAACCCCACTTCTAATAATCAACAATTTCCCCGCTTCTGTCGCTTTTGTTACTTTATACTATGCAAATATACTCGACACTAAATGATTCTTTTTTCTCTGAGGAGTTACAAACCCAATTTTTCATTTAACAGAAATTAGTCAAAGTCTTTCAAGTGTTTACTGTCTAAACACATGCATGCAAGAACTTTGAAGTCAATAAATGTTCAAAATCTTATGGATTAAATTAAATGTCAATCACAGACAATTGAGTTAGTACTGTTATTTTAAATAAAAAGAAACTGAAAAATACGTAAAATTGTTAAGCAATTGTTTTAACATTTAAATCTGTAACTGATGATTTCTGAGCCTGGAACATTTTGAAAGCAGTATAAAAGGTTTCAAATGGACCATAACAATCTTAACCGGTCCCCTGTCCTCACCTGACAGGTGCGGGCTCAGACTCGGACTGACTCATCGCGGAGCTATGACTCACACTCCAGCAGCACCATCAGCAGCGACGCAGTGGGCGGAAACAAGCCGTTGCCCCCTCCCGTTGCCCTGAAGCCCACCGTCCCCCGTCTGAACCAGCACACAGAGGAGCAGAGCCCGGGGAAGAAGGAGGAGGACCCCGCCAACAAATCCTTCCTGGGCAAGGTTAGAATTATTATTATTTTCATTTGTTCATTGCTTTGCAACAAAATGGATTCCTATTCTGACCTATTAAATCTCAAAATTTCTGACATCTTTCAGCTTTTAGATTTGACTTTGACTCAGTTTTTAAATAATTTTTATTTCGTTTTCTTCCCTTCTGACTTTCATTGCTTCTAATATGAAATAGAAAATGGGTGACCAGGTAACTGAACGTGTCTGAGTCCTCATTTCAAATCCATAATCACTTACCATCCATTGTAACACTGTCTCATCATCTTCACTCTCAAACGTTTCATCTGACAGTCACTCTCCCTAAAAGTCGTATCTTTTATTTATCAACAAAAATGAAACATGAGTTAATGTTTGTTTGTTTGTTTTCTACCAGATTCAAGCGTTTGAGAAGATGGACCACCTGGCTCGAGCTCAGAGGCTCCTGGAGCTGCAGGAGGCAGAAAATGCTCGGGTCAGTGCTGTTGTTATTAATGTTACTGTTATTATTTTATTGGCCTGAAGCAGCAGACTGAGCATTGGGTTCACTGTTTGGTAGCTCTGCCCTGATCCTTGATGTGGCAACAAAATAATAACCTGGGTCTTGCTCCTTTCTCTTCTCACAGCTGGAAATCGCCCAGAAGCATCCAGACATCTACGCCATCCCAGTGAAGCTGCCAAAACCCAACCTCAACCGTCCTCAGCCAATAGGGTGAGAGCATCACTCTTCGTCAACATGATAAAAATGACATTTTTTTTAAGTGAGGTGTTGTAGATAATTATCCGTTACTCTCATGAGATGAAAAACTAACCTGCTGGATCGCTGCTTTGGTCATGTGTGTAATCAGTTCGAGCTCCAACCCCGAGCCCCAGACGCCGTCCAGGACGCCGTACGCAGAGACGAGAGGACACGACGATGACGATGAGGCCGAGTACCGCAGACAGCTGGCCGACCAGACCAAGAGAGGATACTACAACCCGCAGAAATACAAGGACACTGAGCTGTAGGCCGGAAAACCAGGAAGTGGCATCATCACCATCATCATCATCCCAGAGCTCGTCGCCATGGTAACAGCTTACACAGCTTCACCTAGGTGTGAAGTCTCTGGACATTTTCTTTGTAGTCAGACTCCTGGAAAGACATCTAGTTTCAACACTAATTTCAGACACTTTTCAACGCTGTTGTCTCACAAAAAGGCCTGGTTCACCTGCCCTGGTTCTTCTTATGGACCTTTTCACACCTGATGTTTCAGCATGTGTATATACAGTACATATACATATATATATATATATATATATAAATATATATATTGTTTTTATGTGTCTGAAAAGATTTTTGTTACAAGCGAGTCTTTATTGTGCCCCATTACACCAACACCAAACCCCAGTTTGTGCCTCTCGTGCCGTTACATTAAAGTCACAGAGCTGAGCATCAGTTTTTCTGACAAATAAAATTTTTCTGCAGTTGTGTAATACATTCATTTTAGTTAATGGATGCATTATGCCTCTGCAGAAAATAACAAACAGAACAAGGTCAAATGGCTTTTCCAGCTGCCATCTTTGTTTTGGTCAGGAAAGAGTCACAATTGGTTAAAAATCTTTTTGAATTTTCTGGAAATGCCATCACAACAGTATTAAGTGTTGTTTAACAAACTTATTGTTGTTTCATTGCTCGTCGGGGAGTTATCTTTCAGGAAGACAGAGGATTAGCTCTGTTAGTGGGATGTAATGGTGACACATGAGAGGCAGAAACTGGAGCTAGCCAACATCACGCTGCACCCACACCATAGAGTGTTGTAGACTGTTTGAGTGCAATCAAAAAGTTCTGAGACTGCGCAAAGACAGGCAAAAACAGCACCTGATTTAAACAGCCATCACCTTCAAAGCGGCCATCTTGTGTATCATCTGAAAGTGGTCACAAAAACGCCTTAATCTAACGAAGGTTATTTCTCTCACCTGGCGTGTGAGCATTTATGTGCTGCACTCAGAAGAGTCTCAGAAAGTTTTGATCGCACCTCGGACACAGTGTTAACAGCTGCTCTGAGGTCAAACAGGTGTTAGTCTCCCTCTTCTCACCTCTCTCCTGCCAAGTTGTCTCTGATTTATCGTTGGCCTCTACATTCCTTGTTGTATATATTTATACACTACACTGTAAAAAGTGCCTTGCAGCTCAGATTTCACTTCAGAAAGAACAAAAAAAGGGGTTATATTCACCAATTTTCAAAACTGACCAAACACAAGTAGATTTAAAACAACTGGAAATTTCCTTCCTACTGTTTTACTTTTCCTTTAATGGCAGCTTTGAAGGTTGAAGGTTCCCTTCACCAAAGAAAAACAATGGAGATGCTAAGCTAAGCTGAAGTAAAACGTGTCTGTAGGTGACTGGAAAACATTTATGTTAAAGTCAGTAGGAACAGACGGACCAGGTAAACAATGTCACAGATTTTACTGTTGTTAAAATATTGGTGTAAAGGAAGCAGCGCAGCATAAATCTGACGTTTCTGTCCGTCTTTACTGTTTGCAACACAGAGACAATCACATTTTTATTGTGTCTAATGTTTTTATATTGAATATTTGCTGAACTCAGTCAAGTCTTTGTACATGGGAGTTTTGGGAACGTGGTGATGACAATCATGTTGGTTGATTAGTTTCTTTAAAATGTCTGTTAGTTTGTGATTTTCTTTTTTTTTTTTTTTAGTTTGTGATATCCTGAGTGTTACAGGACTCTTGGGAAACTAATAAATAAATCTTTTTTTTACATCGTGTTATCTTAAAATCTCAGGTTCTACTTTTGCTATCGGAGGAGTCACGAGAGGTTAAAGGCTGCTTGAAACTGTTTATACCAGTTGTAAATGGCTCAGATTGTTATTTTAAGTGTCTGACAACATTATGGATAGAGATACAGAGATAGAGCTTTCTCTTAAAGAGTAAGATCTTTTTGTTTATCCAGTAACATCATTATATCACCAGATTCCACATTGGAAAAACTGCACCTTATGTTAATTGAGCAGGAGGTTATTGAATATTGCTGCTCGATTCAAGTTAGTTTGTTTGTAGCTTTTGTGCGGTACTTTAACTTACAGAAGGGATCTATTACTTTCCACTGGGCCAAAAGTCATACAATTATCACAAACTAACTAACCGAACATGGCAGGGGCCCTAGAATTCCTGTGTTCTGCCTAATAAATTCATGTTTTTTCCCCAATGGAGTCTGCAGTGAAATATAATGTCAACCCAAAATCTTCTTTAACTAAAAAGCTCTATTACTGCAGGAATCCTATCCATAATGTTGTAAGTCACTTCACTGGATGTACTTTGACATGGATTATTGTCAGTTTGTTTACATTTGCAGCACCCGGTTCAATGTTCTTATACAGCACTGAGATCAATCATTTCCCTCCTAAAAAACATGGGAAAATACTGAGCTATCCTTTAAATAATCTAATGGTGTCATAATTAATAATATAATATCTACATTTGGTTGCTAATGGCTGTGTGCTCTTATGACCATTTTACACCGCTTTATCAGTACTTTACTTAAGAAAAGAATCTGAATACTTTCCACCGCTGGATGATTCTGATGCAGTAAAAGAGGCGCACTTAGGTGGATGGACATCCAGATTTGTTGTGATTTCAGGCTAAAATTCATGAAAAGTTCACCTTTGATTCAGAAAATAGTTTGGAAAGATAAGATAGTTGGGCTTGGAGTCGCTTCTGTGCATACTCCATGCAGCACTTTCTTGTCGCTTCACAGGAACTTTAAACAGCTAGACTGCAGTATCTGGCTCAAATCCTGTTGAAACCAGATAACAAACCAGAATTTACAGTCTTTTTCATAGAGTTTATTCAGAATCATGCATTCCCCCGATAGCTCCAGTGTAGAAGTTTTTTGTATCACTTGTCTCGCTCTGACAACTTAAAGGTCCAACATGATTAAAAAGTACATTCAGATATTACAGCTATTTAACCAAAAAAAAAGGTAATATTTACTCTTTGTTTTCCACCTAAATATGCAATAATAAAATCCACAATTCTCTTTGGGTCGAACATAACACATCACATTAACACTGCCTAGTGAGATAATCTGCCTTCTGTCATACTGTAGATGTAATATGTTTACATGACAGTCCACTGTACAGATTAAGGCAAGTCAAGGATATCAAACAGGGATACAGAGAGAGGAAAGGTATTTAAACAACCTAAAGATGGAGGGACAGAAAAGAGGACTGAGTGCTGTGAGTGAGAGGAGTGAGGAGTGTGTGTTCAGATGTAAATTGGTTGCTCCAAAGGTCAGCAGACGGTACATGGCTGCAGGCATCGCCTTCATGGATCTGGAGTGAAAGAAATAAAACTGAGGTTTTTTGTGCTTACATAAAAAGCTAATTAAATCCCTGCAACTGAGAAAGAGAAAGTTTGTAATTTCCCCTGACCTCTCCCATGGCGTTAGACAGATCTGAACGATTTTCCTTCGTGGAGGCGTCACGCACGACGCCTGGTTGTTGATCTCGATGATGCGTGACCACGCGAATACCTCCTCTCTCTCTCTGCAATGCCTCCTCATCAGGCTGTGCAGATCTACACACACACAGAGGAAGTGTAAAATGTGTCCTTGGTCCACATTAAGAAACTGATACTGGGTTTGTATGAAGACAGAAAGATACTCTAACAAATAAAGTTTTTCTTTTCAATACTATGACCTATTGATTAAAAGTGAATTTTACTTGAAAGAGAACACAGAGCCATGGAATACGGCATCCTTGATTCAGAGTTTGTTTGTGTTATTGTGTGGTACTTTTACTTCTTGCGTAAAGGATCTGACATTTGGTCACCACTCGGAAAGTCACATAATAACACAAACAAACAAATAGATGAAGGCAGTGTATTCAAGCAGGTCCCAAGGTTCTTCTGGTAAAATCTTGCTTTTTGTGAATGGAGTCCGTAGGGATATATAGCGATGTTTCCGGTTCAACAAAAGGACCTACTTTTAAATAAGTATCCTGTAGGAATCCTATCCATACGTTCGAGCCCAGACTTTACTCTGCATCTGTGTGTAACCCATCCTGATACTCAATGCCGCTCTGGACGCTTGGAAGCTCAGCTGGTATCTGAGATCCGCCCAAGTGGATGAGCACCATGGTGACAGGAGGACACCTGACGAAGGTTCATCTTGATCCTGGACTGAGACTTTAGGACCCTGAGGGAGTGACAGAGCCGGTTAGCTACGAGAGTCTCAAGGCACTAATTTCAAGCAAACACAACACTGTCAACATGTCCATACCTTTGATGATGCTCTGCGGTGCTGAGTGGCAAAACCTACCCAGACTGGTCCTGCTGATGGTCGCGATCTGGTCTCCGATGCTGAGCCGAATCGGACTTCTCGGCAGGACCAGCATGCATCATGCCATGGCGATGACGGTGGGGGAGTGATGGAGCCCCAGCCCACCCACTATCACCACACACCCAGGATCTCTCCTTCTGCTTTCCTCGATAAACTCATGGGAAAACAAGCCGTTTCTTTATTTCAAACAAAGTCGATTTTGAACCTGTGCCTCATTTTCCCTTGGTTATGGGGTGGAAGATAAAAAAGTCAAACACATAACGCTCCCAAGCATTATAGATATGGATTCTCAGAGATAGAGGTTTTATTTATAAGATCCTTTTTTGTTTAACCAAAAAGCTGTTTTACTCAGTACCAGACTCCATTGACAAAACAGGAATTTTAGCTCGTAGAATGCAAGAGCAGCTAATTCATTGCTAGTTCTATCAGTTAGTTTGTTTGTGTTCTTGTGTGGTACTTACTTGCAAAGGATCCAACATTTCCTCCACCACTGAAAGTCACACAACAACACAAACAACTAACAAATCGAGGGAGAGTGGTATTCCAGCATCTCCTAGTGCTCTGGGTTCAGTAAAATTCCTGTTTTGTCATCGAGTCTGGTATTGATATATAGCCATATTTCTGGTAAAAGAAAAAGGATCTTACTTTACCAAAAAGGTTTATCTCTGCTGGAATCCTCTCTCGCAATGTTGTCAGACAATCATTCACACCTAAAACACAGGAATATATCTTTATCAATCACCATTCAGTTTCAAACAGTTGAAATCTCTCCCCAGTGAAGCAACATAGTCATCTAAACAACATGAAACAGTAACACTGCACCCTGCTTGAGCTTCGTGGGATAACTGCCGATTCTGAAAATGCTAGGACGACAGCAGGCATGCTCAGGGCAGCAGGGAGGAGGGAGGAGGGAGGAGGGTCTGAGGTCAGACCAGGTTGAGCGTCCAAATTCACTCACACTGAGGTTAAGCAGACTTTTTTTCTCTTTTCTCTCTCTCTCTCTCTTTTCTAGACCAAATGACATTTTTCCAGTAGGACATCGTGGTCACACAGCTGTGACTCCAAACAACTAGCTGTTCATCAAAGTTCACCAAACCAATATGACTGAAATAAGAACTGCTCATTTGAGCTCAAATATTAATGAATTCACCTAAACTGAAAGGTGCTGTTCCATATGGACAAAAAGTTGAGTTAAATTTAGCTGTAGTTAATGTTTTCAAGGTGAAAACGTACCCAAAGATGAACTAAACTCATTCTAAGCTCGAGCAGCAAATCCAACCTGCTGTATGCCTGTGCTGCCACCTGCTGCCTGGGACTTACGTCTCGCAGTTCTCAGACTTTAGAAGTATGAGGGTCGTCAGCAGTACATGTCCTGAGTGTTGGAGCAGGTCGCTGTACTCCTCTGGCTCAGGTCCTGGGCCGATGCCGCTGGCCCTGAGGAACTCCTGGTAGGCGACGCTAGTTGACCTGACCGATGGACTGAGCTATCAGCTGAGCCTGAGGGAGAGAGGAGGAGGGAGAAAGAGGAAGAGAGATCAGACTGAGCTGTGAGTGATACTAACTTTTATACTTTCCTGGAGTCATCTGCACAGATGCGCTTCTACTTCTGTAGAAGACACGCACCAAATATGATGATTAATTTAACCATAACCTAAAAATCAAGAACTTGTCACTTTACTGCCTGCCTTTTCTTTCCCTTTTCGACCCCTTTTGAGCACCGCCACCATGTTTCAGGATCTCAGCAACAAAGCACTTTTATTTGCACTTTTCAGGTGTCAATTTGAGGTTTTAATGAGTATAAGAAGATATATAGGAGCTTAAGCACTCTAAAACCATCACAATATGGTTTTGTTATCTCTCCTCAAGCTTCTCTCTGAGCTCTAGCAGCATACTGGTTTCTGACATCTGACAATCTGCTTGACTGAGTTACAACCAATGAAAATACTGTTTCCGCTGGACCTGAAATAGTATTTTCACAGTCGTGAATAGCGCATATTGTGCATCGCCTTTGACATTTTTCTATCTTGATCTAAATAACAAAAAGGATATTGGGTCCATAGCTCAGCATAGCGACTCTACAGTTCAGGTTGTGCAGGTTTATCCATGGTTTGAGCATTTGTCAATTATATTTTGAGACATTTTAACGTAAGGCCTCGACCAATGCTTTTCTAAGCATAATCTACAGATTCTGTAACAGGCTTACCGTCGTTATAACTCACGCCCTCGACTTCCGCACGGGCAGATCATCCTGTACAGCCGCCCGTCGCCGTACGCGTTGGTCTGCTCAGTCAGGGTCCGTCCAGGTTTTCTGCGCGCTGCGGACCGGACCATCTTCCCCGGGCCATCAGCACCACTAAGCATGTTACCGGCGTCGCTGGTGGTGAGACTGCCCCAGCGCAGGTCCATTAAAGACTCCTAGTGGAATCCCAAAAAAAGACACGTGGAAGTACCTAAATTAATTGCTTTTCAAGGAGTCTTGCTATACAGAGACGTTTTTTTAAAGAGGTTTGGAGAGAGAATCTGCTGCCTGATTCTTTCCTTTGTACAATTATTTACAATTTGGAGTGTCTGCATTGAGGACTTTGATCCTCTGTGTGGACATGAATAACAGATCTACCTCAGCTGGACGGAGCTCGCTGTCGGGGTTTCACAGCCGCAGAGAAAAACAACAAGAAGCAAGTCGTGAACGGAGGAAGCAACTGGTTAATTAACAGCAGCGAAAGGAGGAGAGCAGGTGTCATAAGTGTCAAAAGGCATCAAATGTAAGAGAGGAAACAAAAAGGAAGAAAGTCTCGTGTAATCTGTATGCACACACATTTATTGTGGAGGTAAAACTGAGAGAAAAAGAGTAGAAACGTGCAATCTGCAGACGTATGTGTAACTAAATTTCCTACACAGATCGTATACAGTAAGTCATCTTTCACGCTACTTCTAAAACTGTAGAGCGAATAAAACAAGAAGATCTCACCTTTTTCCTGTTCTGCCTGCTTGAGCCGCTACTTCGCAGTGATCAGAAAGAAAAGAAAGACAATATTTTCAGCTGGATCAACAAAACCCAATCGCCTCGTCCGGGCCGTAGAGAGTGCTCCATGCCAAATGCCAAATTAATGGACAAAGTACCCTAGAAGTAAAGGTAACAACAATGTGGGAGGACAGTGATGTTACTGTCTATCGCATCTGACAACAGTAGACCCTGAGGCCCTCGAAAACACTATCAAAAGTTTTCCTTCATCAATGTGACATAAACGACTCAAGAAAGAGAAGCGACCCCATGTAAGCCTCTACAGACGCCGACACAGCTCAGGGTTTGTGTTTCCAAATGTTGGCATGTGCCACCATTTCTCTCTCTAAAATATTATCTGTGTTGTTTTTTAGGTTTTAAATAAACCAAACTCTGCTTCTCATCTCCATCAGTACACATGATGAAGTGGAGTTAATCTGATTCCTACCTGGACCGACTTCTAAATATTAGAAGGAAATGTTTCACTTGTCATATTAAAGCAGCTGTGATAGGAAGTGTCTAGAAAAAGTTTCTGATGCTCCAGATTTTAAAAAACTCAGTGTTCAGGAGTGAAGGATTATAGCCGACAAAAGACAGCAGCAATCAACTCTTTAAGGTCAAACATGGATCAATTACACCAGAGGGGGGGAGACAAAAGCTCTGCACTGCAGGTTTAAAATCAATACTTGAAGATGCAATTTTCAAAGTCATTTTGACAGCAGACTTTAACATTAATTAATAAGGTTTTTTGTTGTTTTGTTTTGACATTTAATTCAGGTTTGGGAAAATGTGATTGTGAATCTTTGCATTATTTTCTGAAACTCTCAAGAATAGAGCTATACAAGGTCAAACTGACTGTCTCCTGTTTGATATATTAGCCGCCCACGCTTGTAATTGTTGACAGCAGTGCTTAGCCAAGGCGAGATGCCCAATTAATGAGTACCACAACACAGGCCTGAAGTTTACAGAAGATAATCCCAATTTAAGTCTCACATTTATAGAAACTAAAATGTGCAGTAAGGATGAATTTCTACATTAGGTTTTTGATGTGTTCAGAAGGCCTAAAGAGTCAGTCAAGTCTCTTTTTATCTCATAATTTTTGTTTTATTTCCTTTAAACTTTCTTTTTTCGCTCTCGCACTGAAAACCATACAAAACTTCATGTTGATTTAATCATAGGTTTGTTTAGAGACAAAATAACTAAAATGTAGTTTTATATTTGTTGATTTTGACAACTAACTTTTCTTTTTGATGTTTTTCAGACTGATGCAGCAGCAGCTCGTGGTTCAGCCTTTGCTCTAAAAAACTCTCTCTCTATAAATGTCCATCATCAGATCTCTCGTTAAACTGACTTTACTAATAACAGGCTTTTTATCTTCTGTAGTAACAAAACGTTTTTGGTTGTTGTTGCTGAGACCGCAGAACCCCGGAGTTAACACGCCAGTCAGCGCCCTGCTTCACCTACGCTGCTCGGAGTTCTAAGAGTACGTACATCACATCATCATAAGCTCGAAAGGCCTGACTCCTGACCCGTGGTGAGTCACCATGTTATCGCGGGTGCCAGCTAACAGCGGTCACGTCACCTCCTGTATTTTCACCCGTGGTCGATAGACAACTCATGTTATAATCAGCGTCTTTCTACATGCTGGCCCTGAGCGTTCTTAGTCAGTGTCACAACAGACACTGCCTGTTATTTCTCTGTATATTTTCACTAATATGCTGCTGTTTTCTGTCTGTATTTTTGTTTATTTGTCAGTTTGAAATAACTGGGGCCTCGTCTGACTATTCAGACATTCACGATGCATTTAATAATAGCACAAAATATATATTTTATGTATTGACTGATTGATTTTAATTTTTATTTCTGCATATTGTAGATGTAATGGATGTATTAATTTTAAACACTTGAGATGTTTTTATTTCTTTTCTAACTTATGAATCTAAAGAATATTTTTGTATAACAGCTTTTACTATCATATTTTTGTTATTGTACAAGTTGCTATTGTTTACTGTCATGTTGTATGTTTAAAAGAAATACACTGTAAGCAAATAAATTAGAAATATATGATTACTTTTTGATAAATATTAAGAGCTCTTAATAATTATTCTTTACCACTGGAACATTGACGCAACATTTGAAGTAAGGAATACAAATAAAAAATCTGGTTTTGAATCCAATCCATTAGATGGATATTGGCATTCTGTTCTGATCTGGCTTATTTCTCATGGTACATACTTATTAATTTTATACTAAAGACAACATTTCTGTTTGTCCTTCATAAAAAATGAAGGCAGCAAAGTTACTACAAATAGCTCAATATGGTTCTAAAAACTATATTTAGATATTTTCTTGAGATTATTTTAAATACAAAACATATTTAGCTACATGTTTAAAAAGGGTAACAACAAGCATAATAAATACAATGACAGAAATGCTCCAGAGAAGTTATGTTGGTTTGTCAGCAATAATAAACTACATCAGGAAATGTGTGTACATGCATAAAATAAGCCTGTAATGTTTGATGCACTGCAACAACAGAAATTGATAAACTGGCCTAAACAATACTATTCTTTACTAGGTTAAGAAACTGATGTGTGTAGTTACAGCCAGAAGAATCATCTTAATCTAGCTCCACAATTGATTTAAATTCCTAGGGGCAAAAAAAAGAGCAGTGGTACTGACTGCCCTCTGTTTCAGCCCGAGCCTTGATCACTGCGCCCCCAACAAGTGAGATGTCAGCCCACCAGCCTGTTACCAAGCATTTATGAATCATCATTATACAGTTCCAACCTTCTGCTCCCCTGTAGGATTCCTAGACCTTAACGGAGGCGCAACCTTGAACTGTAGTCAACCGTCTGGAAAAGCAGAGTTCGCTTTTGAGCTCCTGGTCCTTTTCTTTTTCTCCCTGCTTCTGACTTTTCTCTTTGCTCGCCTCTCAGAAACGGGCATGCCTCCTGCTACGCTTTGAACGCCACGCTGTCACCGTGAAAACGCTCTTCACCAACCCCTGCCTCAACCGACTCAGGAACACGCTCACTAACGCAGAAACCCTACATGAAATTATACATGATACAAGTTGCATTAATATGTACTGATACTTTGAATTGTGACCAAAGTTAAAGTGTCCCCTTATGTGATGCCTGTTTGACATTATACAGTGTGATTGGAGAGAAAGTGGAGGTTCATAGTTCTACGGCTCGAACAGCAGTTTATATATGCAGTAGAGCTGAGGAGAGAAGCTCAGCAATGGATCAGGAGCAGGATCTGTATTGATGCATTGCACAAACTGGGACTTTTCGTCACTGGCTGTGTCGCCTGCTGGAGGGTCGACTCTTAAAGACCTAAATATGAAGCGTAACTCGGGTTACATCACTGATGGCGTGTCCGAGTGTGTTAGAAAATGGATCAGGCTCCAAACCAAGGAGCTGAGGCTTTTGCCTTTGAGCCCTTGACATCTGTTAGAAGGTCCATTATCAATTTGAAAAAGTACAACTCAACAGGGGGTGTAATATGTAACCTTTCTGTTCAAAGTGTTTAAAATGACTGAATTGTTATATATTTTGTTGCGTTTCATTTGGCTTTGTAAATGGCGCCATATTCCCATGTGTCAGCTGCAGGGTTGTCAGAAGTCATCAAATTGACTTTTATCCAGTTTAAGCCTCATTGTTATGGGATACCCGTCTAGATCTTGGTTGTTTTTTAACTTTATATTTTAGCCAGGTAAAGGGTTTTGAATATCAGATGTCTGGATCTTAATTTATCAGAGAACAACCTGAGCAAATGTTAGCAGCAGCTCAGCCTCTCTAAAAGTGCTACCACCAAACTGCATTGGAAAAAATTCTGGTTTCAGTATGAACTGATTTATTCAGTGTTTTAATCTGATTTAATCACTGGTCTATTTGTTTGGAGAGGAGTAGATCTCGTGAATAATTCAGCCCTGGTAAAAACCTGAATAACTGACAGTGAAGGGGAATCCTAAACCATTTATCCCTCGCTACTTCACAATCACCAAAGCCAATCTTTGATATTGTTCTGACTGAGACTTAGCGCTTTATGTTATTAAATCATCATATCTACACTGTATGACAGTCACTCATATCTTCTATATCAGCTTTACTTTATATCTTCAGAGATACACAAAAAACTAAAATGTTGTATTGTATGTATGTTGTACTTTTTTAAATAAGATGTAGTTTGTCTTACCCGGACTCGTCTACATGGCTCCCCGCGCCTGCTGCATACGGGCGCCTTTGTGGGCGCCCTTCCGACAACAGGTGGGTGCAGCCCAGGTAGGTTGCCGTAAAGATGATGCTGTCAATAAGGTCCTGTCACACGGTGGTCCGGGGACTGCGCGAACTAAACGTTACAGAGCAGTGTACACAAAGACATGAGAACATGAGAACAGGAGCCATTCATATAAAAAAAACACCTGGCTGTGGAGCTGAGAATTAAATTGATGATATGTGAGCCTGCTCACCGTCCACAAATGTGGAAAGGGGAAGAGATCAAGCGAATCTGAGAAGGCACAAAAAAAGGTGCTAAGAAAACCTTCATCACCATCCTTATTATTTCCACTATACTTCTCCTAACTCATTTAAATTCTGCAGGACTTTTCCTGTTGTCAGCCATTTAGCTGCAGGTAGATAAACACCTTGTAAAAGATGCCTCTTTGCAGCCTTACTGTCACAATTCTGGAGTCATTTTCCTTTTAGAAACCCCATAGTTTTTTTTTTTTTTTTACAGATTTGTATGGATTTCAAATGTGGTTTCACAGCAGAGGGGTCAGAGGATTATTTGTGCTAAGAAGCAGATGTATAAGTATGCCGAATTTGTAAACAGAGGTTCCTGTTCATGCGTGTACATAATCTACCGCTGACTACTGGCGCAGAGGGAAAAGTTGAAAAATCTAAAGTATCTTGGGCAAGCTCCTGAGTTATCGAGTTTCTGGAGCCTCTCACCTCCTGGACAGACGGCTGTGGAGGCTATTGAGGGGCTGAACTTGTGGCCTCAGCTGTTGAGCGGAGGCGGCTGATGCTGTTGTTGATGAATCTGTTGTGGGATGCTGCCGCTGCCGATGCTGATTAGCAGCATGCGGCATCGTGACCGCGGCTGTGTGTACTGCCTGCTGCGGCCTTATGATGCCCCTCGGGTGGCCTTTGGTGGTGGTGGTGGCTACCCGCTGCCGCTGCTGCTGCTGCTTGGGGTTGGTGATAATGTTGGGGATGGACTGATCTGGAAGAGTCGGTTTCCATGGACTGACCTGCTCATGAACCGGAACCGAGGCGTAGCAGGACGGAGACTCAGATGCTGACTGAGAGGGGGAGTGAGGAGTAAGACTGAGAAAGAAACAGAGGAAAAGAGAAAAAAATCACCCTATGAAACTGCAATGGCAACTCAAGTTGATACACCTTATTCTGGGATAAGGATTCAGATTTGGGCGCAATCCAAGCACGCAAATGAAATGAAAGGCAAGGATGTAAATCTTGATGTAAACTTCCTGAAGCAATGACGTTGAATTTAATTTTATCGCAACACTGCAGACCAAACTCTTGGGCAAAGTCACCATCAGAATCTTCCTTAAAGGAACAGGTCAACATTTTGGGAAAAGAAATAAAGAGCATCAAAGAAGTAATTCTGAAAACGCTACTAATACATTTCTGATACAACAAATAAAATAGCTTACACATTTTTTTCTACTCAGATAACCTGTCTCCAGCTCCATACTTCATATATATTGATCTTCTTATATCATTCAAGTATTCTGTAATTTCACCATTTTTAACTCGCTATGAGGTAACTGCAGAGTTTTCCTAATTTTTCTGTTCAGTTTCTATTTTTGAAATTTGTTCTGAGTTGTAAACTGGAAATCCAAAAACCTGGGATCATAAAAAACTCTCTACTCTCTACTCCTTTTAAATAATCTGGGGTGTAAAACATCTATCATGTTCGTAAGTGTTGAGCTCAACTAACAGTTGTTTTGATTGTATATCTCCCAAAGGACTTGTCACACAGCTCCCATTTACAAGTTTTTTTTAATACTCAAACTGCAACATTTGTCAAATCTGGTCTTGAAACGTTGCACTTCTTTGAGTAATTAATAAGATATTTTAACAGAAGCAGTTGACAAAGCTATGAGTCCTCTGGGAGACATGTTTTTTAAGTAAAAAACAGACACAGTAAGGATTAATAATAAGTGAAGTCATACTGACATAGCCAGTTGTAGCCTGCAGAGGGTAAACGTCCTCTGTGGGGCTGACCTCCTGCCTCATCACCCATATCGGCTCCACAGGCTGGTCAGGTGTGTAGGGGGAGCGTACCGCCTTCGTCTTCACCTCCTCAATCGCCTCCTTGATGTCTTTAATCGCCAGGCTGATGGCGTCTCCTGAGCCCCTTGAACCTTCCTCCCCCACTGCATTCCACTCCTCGTGGGCCTCGCCTGAACTGCTCTGCCCGGATGAGGGGCTCTTGTCCTGGGTTTCTGCTCGTCTGGGTGCCTGCCTGCGACTTCTGGAGACAGGGCTTTGGTTGCCGCTGTCGCCCTCACCATCTGACTGTCCGTCGTAGTGGTGCAGCCGGCAGCCGACAGAGCGGTCCAGAGGGGAGTGATGTGAACCCCGGTCTCTGACCTGCCTCGGTGCATGATGGGAGCCCTTGGTGGGGGAGGCTGGAGCCACTTTTTGTACATTCTCCTCTCTATGGCTGGTGAAGGGCTCGTGGCGCGACTCTTGCTGGGCCTCGTTAGGCTCAATCCTCCGATTAGGTTGCCTGCATGGCTCTCTGTGTAACTCAGGGTAGGAGGTCTTGAGAGGTTCAGGAAACGAGTTGGGATGGGATTTTGGCTCCGAGTAGGACTCGTAGACAGGCTCCGGGTAAGACTTTTGGTGGGACTCTGTATAAAAGTCTGCATAGGTTTTTGGGTAAGAGTCAGAGCAGGAGGTGGAGTGGGACAGCGAGCACGATTCAGAGCAATCCTCGTCTTCATCTTCAGGTAGGTCATTGTCGGGTAGGGGGCTCATACTGGCGTCCTCGCTGAAGTGGTCCAGCTGGGGGAAAGGTGGAACATCAGGGGACGAAGGGGGAGTCGGTGACTGGAGCGGCGGCGGGCTGTGGAGAGGTCCGTCCATGCTGAGCGAAGCGGCGCTCTCCGTGTCAGAGCAGAGATCGGTGATTTCGCTTCCCTGAGCGGCAGCAATGTCCTCCGCTACTTCATCCATCGCTTCCTCCTGATCCTCCTCCACCCTCTCTGCTTGTTCCTCTGCTCTGTCGTCGACTGTCTGCACGTCGTCCTGGCTGCAGCTGGAGTGACCCGTGGTCGAGCGGCAGTCTCCATTGTCCTCCGCCTGCTCTTGTTCTTCTTCCTTCTCCTTAACTTCCTCCAGTTCCTCTTCACACTCTGCTTTGTGATCCGGCAGGTCCTCCTCTGCCTCAGCAGGTGGAGCGTGTTGCGGGTGAGACTGCACATTATGAGTTGCAGGACCAGGTGAGAGGTGGGTTGGGGTGACAACAGCGACAGGAGTCTGGTGAAGAGATCCCCTCTCCTTCGACTGGTCTGTTACAGGATCATCTCCCGAGCACTGCTGCAGCTGCACCTCTGCCGGACTTTCTCTCTCATCCACCCCAGGTGAGGAGTCCTGCGTCTCTCTGATTGGTTGCCTCTGTCTGTGACCTCTGAGTCTGGGATTAGGGTCGCCTTGACGACGGTAGCGGGCGACACCAGGGCGTGGTTGCTGGACAGGATGCGGTTCAAGGTCCCGACTCTCGCCCCCATCCGACCTGGAGGAAGCCACCGCTGGGTCCAGACCAGGACCGTGAGCCTGGCTTTGCCCCTGCCCTGATGGAGGGCGACGGCGGTGGCGAGGGGGCCCACGACCTGTGGGCGGATGATGATGATGGTGGTGGTGAGGAGGATGATGATGATGATGATGATGGTGGGGATCCAGCTCCCCGTCCTGGTTGAGCATCTGACACGGCCTCCAGGACCGACGTACGGGAGGCTCGCCGCGTGTCGTCCCGTTGGGCTGCCTGTTCCTCGGAGGCGCCTTGTGCTCCTCGCCTGCTTCCCCCGCCGCCTCTCCCTGATACTTGTGGCTCATGGCTGGGGCGTGATTCGACTCTGATTTTCAGAACATGCCTCTCTTGTCTCCAAGGAAACCCCACTCATAGCACAGCCTGCGAGAAACAGAGACAGGATAAAAACAGAAAAGTGAAATTGCAGAAATATCAGATCCACTGAGAGATTGAAAGTTAAATGTAAAATACACTCATTTACATAGCATTGAATAATGGAGAGTGGCGTTAAAAAGCTTAGTTGGATCCTTAGTCTCGCTTCCTTACTCTTTAATCAGATATTTAATGATTTCAATCAAATATCTGACTCCTTTCTGTTTTATATCACCTTGGTACCTTGATAGAATTTATGGGTTTTGTACTGTTGGTTGCACAAACGAGCTTGTAAAGGTGTCACCTGGGGACCAGGGATTTTGCATATAAACCTGAGGCCTCAGTATGCTTCAAACAAAGTCTAACAGCTTCTGAAACCCCCTTTCCAACAGTGAAATCAGCAAAAAAGAAAGAAAGAAAGAAAGTGGGCATTCGTACGATCGACTGGGATAAAAGCTACAAAAGGAATTGAATTCTCTCAGCTAAGATCAGGGAGGCAGTGGCAGCTAGGAAGATCTACTGAGTGAGAGTGTGGCCAATGAAAACAGCTTCAGCTCACTCTCAGAAAAACAACAGAGATCAATATCTTCATTATCCATCTTTCTGGAAGTGGATAAAACACTCAAAAGAAAAATATTTCCGCGATGCAGAGCTATCAGCCCGGGGACTCCCTGTCTCTATACTGCTAATAGCAAAAACCTAAATCCTCTGGGATTCATCTGGGTGTGCAGTGCACTTTAATCTGCACCACATTCATCCGTCCGCCAGCAGCTGGCAGATGGCACAGGACGGGAGGAGAGAAAAGGACGAGGAGGAGGAGGAGGAGGAGGAGGAGGAGGAGGAGGAGGAGGACAAGGAGGGACATCTCTCCGGTGTCGGCTAAGACCTGGCTGAATGGATAGGGCAGCGACCTGAATAATAAATGCCCTGCTGTGAATGAGTAGCCCAGTTTTTGATCACTGCGTCTGAGGTCAACAGGCAGAGAAAGGACACCAGATCATAATCCTACTAGCTACTGTCGTGATTTCAGAAAAGGTCACCAGTGGGGAAAAAATGTATAGTCTGATATAAAGAAGGAAAGAAGAGTACAGCTTGTTTAAGGAACATCTACACGACTCCATGTTTCAGTGAGGCTGCTTTCATGAGCTATTCGTCTGTCCATAATGACCTGAAGAATCCATAAACATGAGATTGCATGCATGAAATGATGAAAACTGCTGTGAGAATGAAGTAAATCAGTAGTTGTAGGTTGGGACCACTTAACAATGAGCTGAAACTCAAGTGTAAGGCTCTGTAAAGCCGAGGAGAGTTACAGTTCTCTCTAGGTTCATCACAATGACTGTAAAGATGAATGACATGACAGTTACCCAAAAGCTAAAGAAAAAAAAAAAAAAGTGGCATCATGATTGACTTGCAGCTCCACCTCCTGATCACTACTGAGCAGGCTCTGGTGCAGGAATGAGTCCTAAAACCCAAATCCCTCATCCAAAAGTCAATGGGTTTTTCGTTAAATGTCTGAAATAAGGTTTGTGGTTTTAACACAAGCTCAAGATATTTTCACATTTTATTCTGCAACATAAAATATGTCAGAAAATACTCCACTTGTGATTTTTTTAAGCTTTTACGTGTCTTAAAAAAGGCAGTTGCTAACGAGTGTCTAAAGAGACTACAGAGGTTGTCGGGGACGTTAACATGAAAACTAAAACTAACATCCGGGTTAGTCGGGAATAAGAGATACATCATCCATCTTTACATACAATCATTCATACACAGCTGTTTTGGTGGGGAAATCTACAAAAAACACAAAAGAAAAATAGGGAAAAAAAGATTCTTATCATGCTGGATGGATCCTTTTAAATTTTAATTTGTGCTTTCATCTTTATAATAAGTTCATTTACAATGCATCTGATCCATTGCACTGTAAACGTTTGATATTGAAAAGGCAACAGAAGGTTTACTGATGTGTTTGTCATCTTATACATGCAGATACAGCCTAGTCTTTGAAAATCGAATATTGTTGACAGAGAGAAGACACAGAGGGCAAAGGTTAATGTTGATCCTGTAATCTGAGCATGAACCACAACTGCCAGGGAGGGGACATGAAGGGAAGCAGCAGGAGTAAGGGCGGGCTCCCGGGGCGGCTAATGCCCCGCTCTCTGCCTGGAGTTTAGGGACTGGATGGCACCAGTCGGGTGACTCGGACAGGGGAAGTTGGAGAGGAGGGGTTGCCCAGGTCACAGATGGCCCTGGCAGTGAGTCGGGACCAGGCCCGTGGAGCCAAGCGCTGCACTTCCATCTGTTGGGCTGAAGTGAAAGCTGCGGGGTGGGGGATTTACTAGCCCATTAACTCACTGATCTTACACTGACAGACAAACACACACGGACAACAACATACGTGTGCCATACGTACTTAGAAGGACCTGCGCTGCCATTAACTCTTCACTGTGAGACCATGTGAAATTAAAATAACTGCACCCGAGTTATCTTTCAGCTACTCTGCACCTGTTGTCCGTGGGCAGGACTGTTGGCTGTAAAAACTCCCAATCATCCCAATGAATTATTTTAGATTATAAACTGATTTTGAAAGACAGGTTTTAAAATGGACATGGCTGTGAGATTTGATGGTGAGGTTAGTAGACTGATTTTGCTGCAGCAGTGTTCAGGAAATGGTCAGATTTAAGGCACATCCATCAAATTAACAAACAAATGTATTACACAAGTGTATCTAGCCTCATATCACAGTGTGATATTCTAATAACATTTAATCCTGATTTTAAATTTCTTCAACCTAAAACCAGACCTGAATACTGCACCGACCTTTACGTCTTTACAACTGTCCTAAAATCTCATCAAGTATTTAAATAGTTATCTGATTAATCAATTAATCACTCAGCAGAAATTTACACAACAACAATTTTGATATTTAAGCACTTCAAGCAAAAATGCCAAACATTACCAGGCCCCCACTTCTCCACTGTGAGGATTTTCTGCTTTCTTTGAATTATGTAACAGTAAACTGAAGTAAACTGAAACCAAAACTCTTTGTTTTGGATTGTTGGCCAAACAAAATAATCAATTTAAAGATTTCACCTTAACATAACAGACATGTTTCACTATTTTCTGACATATTAGGGATAAAACAATCAATAAAGGAAAAAAAACTGGCAGCTTAACCGATCTGGGAAATAATCGTTCGCTCCAACTGTCCTCACTTTGGGGGATTCTCCTCCTCTATCTTTTCCTGAACGTGTGAATCATCCTCTCCCTCTCGCACAAACACACACAACACACAATGACAGACCCACTAACTCAGCAAGAAGCATAAGGTCCATGTTTGGAAGCATTAATAGTCATACTACTTACATTGTGTTTACGTATAGACTACGCCATTGCTCCAGAGGGAGATGATTAATCCATGAACAAGTGTCAAACTGGCAAGTGCTTTTATTTTGAAGGTTGCTTGCTTCTTAAATCCCCTCCCATGGCCTTGGACGATTTTATTATGTTAAAAGGGGAAACGCCTTACTTTTGGGATTAGTGCTCATTATCAATTAGTGATCAGTCTTGCACTTCGCCTCTTTGCGTTTTAATTCAAGGTTCAATTCCTAAATGATCATATTCTTGATATAGTGGACGTATGTCCTGGGAATTACATACTGTCTTTCATTCTGTATCCCAATGCCTATAAAGCCTGACATCTACTTGGAACAAAAATAAAATGTACAGCAAACTGTCAGCGGTCTAAATGCTCCTATCTTTCCCTCCTGTCAGCGTAGATTTAATCTACAAAGGTGTCGGATCCACCATCAGCGAAAAACGACCTGAACACAGTCTCATTCCGCCCCACATTAAACCCGGCCTCCCGTCACCGGCTCCCGGGACATGACATTCACTCATTTACCTGCATGTCAGTGGAGGAGAGGCCCGGGTCCGGCTGCTGCAGTACACATCGCCCCTGTCTCCCCCGGTGCCTGGCTCGCTTCGCTCGGCTCGGTTTGGCTCTTGCTTGTCCCTCCAGACAACTTGCTCGGATTAAAAGCGGAGAGCTCAGCCCCTCCTTCTGCACCGTGACATCAGAGCGGATTAGCGATGCACAAAGCGCCTTTACAAACACTGCTGATGCTGGCGGCTCAGACACAAACAGTTCCGTATGGCCATGAGTGGAGCCCTCGTCCCACCTACTCCATCAGCAGCAGCAGCAGCAGCAGCAGCCTGCAGAGACCTGCTGAGGCTCTGCCCGCCTGCTGCAACACCGCTAGCTGTCATGTTCCCACGCTCCGCCAAAGGTGTCGCTGTTATCCCCGCCTGTTCAAGATACTGTAAAACACCTGTAAGACCTGGACAGGTAGAAAAGTGGTATTTGACTAGCCATAGTTGTGCCAAATCATCTGTTAGCTAAAAAAACATTTTTAAATGTCGGTTAGTTTTCATTTAACCCAGGTTAGCTCTGCTAACAGTAAGCTAACGTTTAGCCCTGCCAAGCTAGCTGCTGCTTTTTCAGAACTACGATTGTAAACTAAAAAAAATACCAGTCATTTAATGACAACAACAATCAACAATGCCAGCTCCCCTAAAGACTCTCCACCGGAGACAAAAAATACTCCACCTGCTTCGCAATTTAAAATTATTAGCGGCTAGCGACGCCTCTGTTATCTGTACTGTTAAGCCAAGATGGCGCCCGGAAGTGACATCTCTTTCCAGGTAAAGAGTAACAGCCTATTTTGTCCCCAGTCTTAAAGGCAACTTTTTGGCAAGATGAATGTAATTTTTTTCCCATTGTAATAATTAATTAATTAACTAAATCACTTATTCATACATCAAAGTTTTCCAACCATAAGCCATCTTTTTCCATTTTTGATCAAATCAAACAATACATTCATCCTTCCCACTCTAAATAGAGGCTATCAAAAAAACAACCTTGAATTTATGTACCTATGTGATCTGATTTATAACTTCTCTCTGTATTGTGATGTATTTTTTGTTATGTATATTTACCATGCTGTTTAGTAGTAATACCAAAAAAATTACTAAAATTAGGATACTAGTCTCTAGAAATGTATACATAATGAATCAGCTTTAGGAACTGCTCGATGAGATTTAAATGAGGTAACTATGCTTTTTGCTTTTTTATTTTAATTAATTTATATTGCCATTTTAGCTCTTAATTTATGTAATATGAAAACTGTTAGTTTAATGAGTAATTCATAAATACTGTATAATGAAATAGACCTCTTTCACAGTAGATTTTGGCTCACTGGAATGCTTGAATCAAGCAGAGCCATACTTTGCGTTTCCTAGTATGATCTATCAAAATGCTGGGAAAAATACCTAAGAATGTGTTAATTCTGCCACGCTTGTTTCATCTGTGGCAGACATGGCCCACATACGAACTTACAATGTATTACTTTTTTGTTAAGTTTTGCCAAAAACCCTTCTGCACTTCATAAGTTATTAGCAATTTAACCTTTAAATAACGCTACACAGCCATAATGATCTGACAGTCAGACTGTGAGAATAACTTAATTTTGACAAGCCATCTTATAATCTTGACCTTATTAATGTCTCATCATAATCACCAGCAACACTAATGAAGTAATTAACAACAGTCATTAACACAGCAGTGACTGGATATTACTACATTAACATGTCTTCACACTTAGGTGGTTTGATATTATTTTGTTACATCAGTGGGTTATAGAAGTTTCAATAAAATCAAATACTCCAAAATATTTGTCGTGTATTCACACACAAAACCTTTTCATTCCAGGCCTGTTATTCTAGTTGATAGGCTGGCATGTATGGTGTGAAAGACAGTAACTAATCATGGCTGATACACAGAGTGTGAAGCAGGGCGGGGGCGGTGTTTGTGGGGCTCATGGCAAAATAATCTGGGCACGTTTTGGTGTCACTCAAGGCCTTGTAGAGCAGATCAATAGGACCTGTGTCTACACACGCTTGAGTTCCTGTAACGCATTCTCACCTAAGTCACGTGCGCCCACTCTGCTGGAGCAGCCGTTACCTTGACAACAATGTGTGACGGAGGATGGTGATGGTGTGGAGTGGTAACCATGGCATCCAGTCTGTTACTGCCCTCTCTGCAGCCACACATCTCTTATCCCACACAAACAGCCTGTGCGCTTCTGTAAAACACAGGCTCTGAACTTTTGGGTGAAAGTGGAGGCGTGCGTTACACATTTCTAAGACCTGAGCCAATCAAAAAGCTCTGAAATTCAGAGTGCAACGTGCAGAATCAGGTCATCAAAGTGTATCCGAGGTAACGTTATCACTCTGCTGCTGGCGTTAACTCATGTCACACAACCTATATTTTATGCTCTGTGTGTCCAGCTCCCTGCTGCTCTATTTCCAGAGAAGACATCAATAATTTGTGGCCCTCTCTCTCTCTCTTTCTGCATACATGGATGAAGGTATACTGTACATGTTCTGTCAGTAGCTGTATAGCATGCAGTGAGCATAGAATTAACCCATTACTGGAATTAACGCACATTAATGTTTCATCATTTCCCATCACAGAGTTATTTCTTATCACGCAGAAAACCAGTGGCCTCGATTGAATGCACACTGCAGGTTCCAATAAGTTCATGAGACAGTCAGGGTCCAGTCTGCAGGTGGCGCTAACAAGCTAAACTAAAATGGTGGTAAACATTATATCTGTTAAAGATCAACATGTTAGCATGCTGACATTAGCATACCGCTCAAATACAGCCTCACAGAGTCACTAGCATGACTGTAGACCTGTTTAAAAATACATGAGGAGTGGGCCTGAGTGTGTTACGACATCAAAAAATAATTTACAAAATAACAATCTGTAGATAATTTGGGTTAATGTTTGCCCTTTGTCAGTTGTTTTTCCAGTGAAGTGAAGATAAATGTGCCCTAAAGCATCATAAAAGTCCCTTTGAGTCTGAGTCCCTTTATATAATTCATAAAGTTATTGTATTTAATGTTTTTTTAATTAAACTATAATTACAGGGCAGAGCCTGTGATGTGAATGGTTTTTTGTTCTGTCCTGAGTCTGAGCAATGAAAAGTTTTATTCAGAAATAAATCTGTAAAAATGGCGTAAAATACAAAACAGCTGGAATCACATAAAAGAAGCAGAATGAAATAATATTACGTAATACTGAGCTGAGTTTTAAAAAATGTATTGGATTTTTTCACAATTTCATGGTTATATCAGAAATTTTATTCATGTAATTATGTATTTATTTAATCTAGATCATTATTTTAAACTGTTTGTAAACTGTTGTAAACATGTTTCTGTTTACAGTGAAATCCCAGTAGTAAATATGAATGAATAAAATTGTTTAACGGTCACTCCCACCCCTGAGAACGGAGGACGTCCAGTGTTTGATGCCTGAAATCAAGATTTTTGTTACAATCAGATATCTTTAATCAAGAAAAACATGTATTATTGTGGCTTCTTTAAGTTGGTTGTTTTGCTGTTTTTGAGCTGAACCAGTGGTCGGGGGTGGGCTGATCCCAGAGGAAGGGTGGAGGACCAAAGTGGACGTAACCTGCTGACTCTTCTGGCCGACAAATCACATACTGAGGAGAACATGTCATAACTGTATCATCGTGAAAACAACGACTTCTGTGTGCACATGACATGCTCTGACACTTTTCACTTATTTATTAAAGCTCTGTGTTGTTTGCACAGATGCAAGTGGCCAGGAAATGAAACAAATCACTGGTGGTTTTTGTGAGGGTGGAAATTTGAACCAGTTGTAAACTAAACTTGTCTTTGGAGCGGAATGAATGCAGAAATCCCTGAACATAATCCCTTGAACATGGACAAAAATCTCCTCTCAGTCTCCCTCTCTGTTCTCTGTCCTTGACCAAACACTCTTGTTTGCATTAACATTTGAAAATAATTATTGACTGAGTAATTTTCCTCCTGAGTGAGATCCCCAGTGCTTTCTCTAGAGAAGAGAAGGAGAGAGACAGAGAAAGGAAAGTCTTGTTGCTTTGAGTTCTTTGGGGGAGAATTTTTTTTTTTTGTCAAGTCTAATCTCCCATATCCAACATGTATAGCCGTTCCCTTCTGCAGTGTTGCTCAAGTGAAGGTGTCCAGAGTCGTCGTTTTTTGTCTGTTGTAATAAATAAAACTGGTGGACCCTGTGTGAGAACGACTTCTGTCAGGTGCACATGTCGGATTAAGGCAGGATTCATACTTAATGTTTGCAATCAGAACTACAAAATGCCTGCAAGCTGTTGAAGAATGACGCCAGGACAAATATTTTTGATGACTACAAAATGTTTTGATTCTCTGCTGGTTTGTAAAACAGCTTGAGTTTAGATCATTTGTGTATTCAGACCTCTGCTTAAACACTGAAGCTCTGTTACACTTCCAGGCGTCTGAGCATTTGACATGCATATGTGATTGTTTCATTTAATTAAAGAAACCATTGTTTACTGTTGGTGGGAGACAGGAAGAACCAAACAGTTGTTTCCACTGTTGTAATGATGGGAATTACTGTCTGGCTCACTGGTAAATCACCACCTGGGTCAGTACCTGCAGATAAATCCAGAGCTGAATTTCTTTGCCTCCATGTGAAGGGGGGTCGATTTAGGGAAGTTACATTTGAGCACAACAACAAAAAGAATGGCTCTCAAGTACAAATCAGTTCCCTTCGTTCAAATTGGATTGTTTACGAACGTTTTGAATGAGAACGGTGGCATTCTTGTGGCTAAAGTCTAGTTTCAGCTAGAGGGTGGAAATTCAGGATAAACTGGGGCAGGGAGGTAAATGAATAGCATTGAACTTCTGTCATTGCCACCACTGAGGGGCCCTTAAGCAAGGCACTGAACCTCTAACTCTGCAGTGAGGCTGGTTATGTTACAAAAAAAACTCCTTTAAGTGTTTGACCAAATGATTATGCTGTCGTTTCTCTCATAAAAATACACAAATTTAACAAAAATCACTCCTTTTCTCAGCTTCATTACTCTTTATCTTTCTTCCTTAACCACTCTCTCCACCTTCTCTCTCCTCCACCCCTCCCTACCACTGGCTCATCACTCACCTTCTTTCTCCTCCTCCTTCTCTCCTCCTCCTCCTCCTCTTCCCTCTTCTTCCCTCCTCTGTTGTCCAGACACACACACACTCCTTCCCAGTGGAGAGTCTGCAGTGTGCTGCCAGTCAGTGAGCTGGAGAGACACTCAGGCAACACACACACACACACACACACTTCAACAACAAACTTTCATCGCAACTTTTTTTGTATTTTTCCGACTGTGGATGCGAGACCTACTTTTGCTTTTCTTCTTCCCTCCAGGAGTCGAGTTATTCCCTCAGAAACCAGCGATGCTTCCATTCTACCTCCTGACTTTTGCTGGTGAGTCTGTTTTAATGGTTGTGCCACTGCTACTGCATGAGGGCATGTTTCTGTTAATGCCAGTTGCTATGATTCATACTTACCATTCCCTCTCTCATGTCTCTCTTCTCTCATTTTCTCTGTCTGTTCCTAAAGCCACCATCCAAGCCCACAGCCAGCTGCTGCCAGGCTCCTGCAACTTTGAATCCAACACCTGCGAATACACGTCAGATGCAGACTTTGCGAGCTGGACCCTGCACGAGGATGGTACTGAAAGACTTTAATACATGTCATACTGCATCTTGTATTAAGTGTAGACTGTATCATGGCTCTTTTAGTTGCAGGTCACAGGTTTAGCTGTGACGTTGGAGTCGTTTGTGGTGCTTTGGTTTCAGCTGTACCACTTCAGTGAAAAGAGAAAAGCCCATCTGGTCTGCATTGATTCCAGCATCTCAGTCTGAACATCTGGAGTCAGTGAAATAACACATTTAGGCATTCTCATCAGGTTGGTACTGCAGCTGATACGGATGAGCGCTGTACACACCCATATCTAAGTCATGTCCGTCTGTGAAGTGATCAAAGCCGACAGATGAATGCAGATAAAATCATTTGGACGTGATTTAATTCATGTGATTGAATATTCTCATTAGCTGTGTCTGTTTTTTTTTAGATCTAATACACATGTCGACTCTTTTGAGGATTCCCTGCAAGAAACAATGAGAAGGGTCAGGCCTCTTGTTGCACTAGCAGCAGGATCTTATCACAATAACTGTGACATGAAATGGGGCCTGTTTAAAGAGGTGGGGGTTATGTTGATGTTACAGAACTCTCTCGAGTCTTTAACCCAAACTTAATCAAACAAAATATCCCTAAACGTAATGTAACCATCTCTCAGTTAATACACCTAAATCTGGAAGGCCTGTTACATCAGACTCATGGTAAACTGGCTCAAGCACTGGTCCAAACTGCTGCTAACTGGACTCGAGTCTTGGCCCGCATCCACCCTCCCAAATCCTAGCTAAGCCAGGAAGCCATATTCGAGCGAGAGCCAGAATACATTTGGACCACCGGAACATTTCCAAGAGCACTGAGCCAAGATAAACTTCCATTTCTCTGAACTAAAACCAACCTGCGGAGATGGAGTCAGGGAGCGATTGACCTAGCTTAGCATAAAGACTAGAGGCAGGGAGATGCTGGTTAGATTGCTCCAAGATTTAAAAGGAGATGAGTTAGACAGCTCTCGTTATATACACATGCAGTTCAACTCTTTCAGTGATTGTGCAGAAAGTTTGAAGTTAATAATGTTTGTGGTTTTTCTGTTTCGGGTGATTGAAAACTGCAAGTTAGCTCCGTCAGTCATCAGCTAAATGTAGAGTTTAACAAAAAACAATGGTATTAAAGTTACAACAGCATTTTACAGAGAAAATCCTCAAGTCCTCCTACTTGAGAAGCTGGAACGAGCAAATGGCTGATATTTTAGAGTCAGCATTAGATAAATGTGATGAGTGTGGAGAAATCATTTGATTCAGAGTGTAGTACAATCAGGACTCACTTGAAGTCACCCTGCAGTATGGCTCTTAAGCCTAACCATCTCTAAATTAGACCCTTTTGATTGGTGAGGCAGACTTCCTCTGAGCTGCTGCTCCAGTAACTTCTGTATCTGCAGCCAGATTCTGTTGGAAAAAACTTCTTATTAAGACCTTTTTTTTCCCCCGCCGGTCCTTGCTCGTACTTGTCTGAAAATTGCTCTGCCTGTCTCTCTGTTCGTCTTGCCTCTGGGATACGTCAACCACTTTCTCTTTTCCTGTTTCCATCCTTGTTGCTATAGCCGCCGGCTTTTAAAAAAGGTCAGGGTGGTTGTTGTATTAATAGTGAGCTCAGTCCTTGCTCATTTATTTCCTCCTTTACTATTCTCTGCGCTCGGCTCTAACAGAAGTGAAGTCACGTCATATATATTAGTACTTTTTTTTGAATCCAAATAAGGCAATTTGCTGATTGATAAAGGTATCAGTTGGATCAGCTTCATGATCAGTGGTGAACTTTAAGTGATAGTAAATATAACATTTGCAACCAATTTGCAGCGGAAAAGGAAAAGCATCTTGGATGTTGAAACTGAAAGGTGAAATAGAGCTCAGCCCTGTCTGTCTTGTTATTGGTGTCGGTGTGTTTAAATGCATGTGTTTGTCAGGATATAGGAGCCCTGGGTAGCTGAGGGGCATTACAAGGACAAATAATAAATGACCGTTGATGGGGAGGCTCAGAGCCCCCTGGGCAGAGGAAGCTGAGAAATGATGGTTCATGTTACCTCAAGTCAGAGCTGACTTGGGACAAAGAAGCCTGATGCAAAATGTCTGACTTTTATGAGAATAGAAACAGAAACTGCTTTAAGGAGACACTGTTTGTCTTCTCTGAATCAGAGCACGATTTGTTGAGAATAGCATCAGTTTGATTATTGCCGGTTACGATCAGGGGTTCAAAATTCCGATAGTTAAATGAACTTAAGTGCAGACGCTGTGGCTCTGATGTGAAGCTTGTTTCTACAGAATCTGAATTTGTAAAAAGTGTGATTAACACAGTTGAGTTAACATGTTTGTGGTGGAGCTCAGGGTCAGTTTGTTGATCAACAACCTTTGGATAAATTGCCTAATCTGGACTTTTCTTCTTGCTCCATCAAATGTTCAGGTTGTTAACAAAATGTTAACTGCAGCTGAAGCTAGTTTGGAGAAAAATGGAGAGGATAACCGCAAACAGTAGCATGTTGGGTTGGCTCTGTGCCTGCAGCCTCCTGAGGCGCTGCTGGTTTAACTATTGAGACATCTGGCAACAAAACTCGCCTCTGGGGCAATGCCACAGTCATAAGGTCGAATTTCACCCTGATTTACGCAGGTGGTACCTAGCTCATAAGTTAAAGCACCTTTTCGCTGGCATTTTAAAAAGGTCTCCCAGTGTTGTGATGCAGGAATAGATGCAGCGGCCGGCCTCACGGTGATTCAATTGACAAAATAGACAGTTTTTTGCTATTCAGATTTATTTCGAACACTGGACAGCGGATTGTTTTTAAAGGGTAGGAAGACACAATATTTTTTCAATAAGTTTCAGTAAACCTAAAAAGAAAAGAAAAAAAAGAAAGATGAAAAGTCTATTGATGCATATGTCCATTATATCAATCTAAATTTTCATAGCACTAAATATTAGTGAAAATAAATGGAAACCAGCATCGAAAGTTGGAAAAAAATCCATCCAAAATCCTTTGGTGTCTCAGTGTTTGTCTTTCTAGGAAGGGGCTGCTGACTGTACTTTGGTTCCGGAGCAAAATGTCTAAATGTAATGTTCACAATAAAAAAAAACACACCTTTTTGTTTCAGCCATTTAGGTCGCAGTGAATGACATCGTAGACGATGACCAGAGCCAGTCGAGACAGGTGCAGATGATGAACCGCAGAGAAATCATGGGGTCCTCCACGAGTCCGGCTCTGGAGCAGAGGCGAGTGGAGCTGCCTGAGGCTTGTCCTGAATCCTGAGTTCCAGGAAGCCTGGAGGTCCTGGCGCTTCGGAGGAAGAGCTTTGACAGCACTGTGGAGCAGCCAGGCGCCTTCGACAGCTGGGTGTCTCGAAACCTGCAGAACAACACTGAGCACTTACAGGGTATAAAATACTTAATACTGTCTAATTTTTGTTAAGAAGGAGAAACAAGGTGAGAGTCTTGAGCTCCTCTAATGATCCTGGAGGTTGTTTATGTTTATTTTATTCCAGTTTAACTATTCTTACAGCCTCTCCAGTGGTGATAAAACATAGTGTTTCATCCTACACATTAAATTTGATAAGGATTTAGATTTGGATTCTTACGGTGTGAAATTGTAAATTTTTGACGATGGTGGCCAGAAAAGGGCAAGGAGAACAACAAAAAAACATTACAGAATAGTCATCATTTGGGGGCACTGAATATAACAGCAAAGTTTCATATAAATCCAGCTGTTAGTTTGAGATATTATAGATGAATGAATGCAAACTCACTAAAATGGTCAGAATCATGCAAGAAAAATGCACAAGAAAAGTATGAGAGTCTAGTCTGGTTTTTCTACATGATGCATCTGGGGAGCCAGAACAAAATAAAATTTAGAGGATTGGTTGAAATATTTGGACAAAAGAGGCAATGGTGTATAAGAATAAAAGCATATTACAAGGGCAAAGTCATACCTTCAAAAAATATTCATAATATTTCAAGAATAAAGTAATAATATTTGGAAATAAAAAGTTGTAATTTTGCAGAAGTAACTTCTGAACAAAGTGAAACCATTATTTCTTTAGGGAAGACTTTCTCGAACTGTTTAATGAGGAGGAAGCAGTAAACGTTTACCAACATTTGCGGATGTAATCAAGTTACAGGTGTACTGTGTCACAACATTCCTTGCCCAGCCTTGCTGACCCTCCAACCCTCTGGGTAAAACGACCTTAGAGGATTGCGAAAGCAACATGTCATGCTGTTGTTGAAAAAGGAAGACTGATATAGGTTGATGTTACATTCAGGCCCAAATAGGCCATTAAGGTGTGTTTGGGGACACACACCCACACCATTATCTAAGCACCATGTAGAACAGTACAACACATGTTTATTTTGCATACAGAGGCAGAGCTGGCTCTGACAAGTTTCAAACCACATGATGGTAAAGCCAGGCCTGTGCTATGTGAGGGGCCCCTCGGCATAAACATATTTTAGTCCAGACTTAGGTGGAAAAACTAATATGTCAAGCTTTAAACTTCTACGGACCCGCTAAAATGTTCCTTTTGCTCTCCTTCAACACAAACCACCAACTTATTCTAGCAACCTAATTTCCTCCCAAAAATAGTGCTCTACTTTTCAGAATTTAGTGATCGCCAACTAAATGACTGGTTAACCCACTTTCTGGTTGGGTGGTTTTGGTTAAAACTGTAATCTTTTCCCCATTGAAAGAATATTTCAACATTTGGTAACTTGTTGCTTGCTTTTCAAGAGTTAAGAGGAAAAGATCTTGCATCGTGAATTGAGCCTATGTATGACTGCAGTTAACAGCTTAGCAGCTTAACATAAAAAGCAGGGGAAGCAATAGCTACTCAATAGTTAAACCTCATTACTTTCCTTAAAATGATGCATTAAGATGATTAAAATTGAGATTGAACAACCAGGTTGGATATATTGAGTGGTGGTGAGTTTATAGATTTTAGCTGTTTCCTTGTTTCCAACACTAACTCAACTCGCTAACCACTTCCTGATTCTAGCGCACAAATATCTTGTGTAAAGTGAATTTTTCAAATGTCCAACTCTTGCTACAGCAGTCAAATTTGTCTAAAAGCATCTTTTCTTGACACTCAAGATGCATGTTTTGAATATGATCCCTGACAAAAACTTTTGCTACGTAGCTTTTAGCCTCTTTAGCTTATTGTTTTGTTTTTGCCATGCATTTTCTGAATAACAAGATTTATTATTTCAGCCCCTTGTCCACCATTTTTTACATATGGTAATGATTGTGCTTGATCCACACATGCACTCCATGTACAAACACGACCTCGTGTTTCTTCTCCATCTTCCTGTGTCATTCTCACTCGTTAAGTCATGCTACAGAAAACCTGCTACACAAGAGCTTTGAAATTAAATTACTTTTCTCTGCGTTCGCATACCTCTCTCGACCTTCAATACATCAGCTCATACATCTGATGTAATTCATGTCTTCCCTATCACCGGTTTTACTGATTGTGTGTTGTTGATTGGTCGTCATTGAGTAAACAGGCCCGGCGAACCCTGGGGCAAGCGTGGCCTTTGAGATCCACATCAGCCCCTGGATACTGCCTGGGTCGGTAACTTCACATGCACATCTTTCTTAAGCAAAAAAAATAAACAATCACATATGTATGGCTGGATAAGATCATCTGCTGCTTAAACTCACACACATGAACATATTTGGTACATTATGAAGTTGAACCCACACCGTACTTGACGGCTTGTGATTCTATTTCTTCTGCGTCTAGAGTGTGATTTTTGAGGTCCCATCTGTGTGGATACAGTAGCCAGTGGAATGCCAATGTGAAACTGGTATGTGGGAGAGGTGGGTCAGGTCCTCCACAATAACATCGAATGACCACATACAACAACTGGACAGGTGGGTGAATTTCAAACCATGCTGGTTTATTTTTGGAAGAAATGTGTCTGATGTTATCGAGACACATCAAGTCTATTTCTTCTCACTAAAATCTAAAAACTTTAGTGTGAGTTCAGAGACTCATTAATTTACTAATTTTGGCAAAAAAGTAGTAAAATCATGCATTGTCGGGGACTATTTCCAGCTGTGGATTAATATGGATTGAGCCATATGGTCCACAGGAGCCGGGCTGCTGTGTAATAAGGGTATGGATACAGGAGATAGTTAGCAGAATCGGGTTTGGTCTTTTCCTGCAAGTTTTTTGGTGACAAGTATATATTATGTGTGGCATCATCGGCATAATCTTTGATCACTTGTTTCCCAGTCGAAGAAGAAGAAATTCAATTCGGACAGCGGTTCATTTCTCAGTGGGTTTATGTTTCAGAAACTAACAGATTCAGTAAATATTGAAGGGACAATGAGTTCTATATATATATATATCCTTGTGTCTTTGGTGTAGACATGTTCAGTTGTATATGAGACTGACAACATTTCGTGTTGATGAAACGCGCGTCTGTGTTGGCGCTGTGTGAGGAGCTGCTGCTGAAGTTAGCAGACTTTCAGTGACTGTTATTATTGATTTGTCTGGGGCGGCCGCTGGGCGTTGCCTGGTGCGGTGAAATGTTTCCTGTCTCTCTCTCTCTCTCTCTCTCTCTCTCTCTCTCTCTCTCTCTCTCTCTCTCTCTCTCTCTCTCTCTCTGGTAGAGTGCCATAGAGTCTCTGTTCGGGGCGTCTCTGACGGGCGTGGCCTACTCTCTGTTTGCCGGTCAGCCTCTCACAATCCTGGGCAGCACCGGTCCGGTTCTGGTCTTCGAGAAGATCCTCTACAAGTTCTGCAGGTGAGTCAGCGCCAGGCTCTTACATGAAGCCTGCAGCAGGGGGCGCCGTCTCCTCAGCATCAGTCGCATCAGCCACTGCGATCACAGACAACTGTGTCTGTGGGTAGTTCACTGTCTGTTATAACAGTGGGAAAGTCCAGCGTCTGTGGGTAGTTCACTGTTTGAATCCTTTAACCTCTAACAGACTGCTTGGAAACACAGAGGAGATGATTGATAGATCATCAATAAATAAACATTAATACACATTAATAATCATATTGGGAAGTTTTTAAATCTTAGATGCAAATAATCACTGCAGCTTTAACCAGGAGACTCGTTTTCTTTATTACAAGGAGCAAAACTCTTAATAAACAGCATAAATTATTTTCTGGTTTGTTTTCAGGAATAAGGCAGAAGTCTGAGTAAAACTCCTCCAACATACGTCCGATGCAGAGTTTTTAAAAATCTACTTTAGATTTTTAAGTTCCCTCGGTGTTGGACTTTTTGTTCGTTTATCTTCAGATGTTTCTTCCCACAATTCATCTGGAGTCATCGTATTTTAATTTCCATTTTTCTGTGATTTCTAAGCTGCTGTTGAAGAACTTATTTCTTGTATCTCTGAGGTTTTTGGAGCTGACGAGAGACAAGTGGCATCATTTCGTAACAGATTTAAAGAAAACTCAGTTGAATTGTTTCCGCCCGGCTCAGGTGTTGGCGTCACAGCAGGATGACGCCGTGTGGGAATTAAAAATCAACGACCCTGAAAGTGAGATGAATGTGTTTTTATAACTTCAGTTAAATAACAGCTAAAACCAACCAATGAGCTGAATCAGGCTTGTGTGTTTTGGTTTTACGGAGTCACAGAGGTCACAGATTATTGTGATTTATGGGATTTTGGATCAGCAGTGTAATTGGCTTTAGAGGGATTGTGCATTTGTGCATTTGAGCTTTCAGTGCAGTGAAGCAGTTTTCTATTGTCTTTCTGTTATTTTTTTGGTCTGAGGATTAAAAAGGCTTTTTGTGATATAAAAAATCTTTCGTAACACTTATATAAAATGCTTATTTTTTAACCTGCTCCATTTCCCGGTGGATTACATCGCACACAAACTCAAATATTTCCGGGAATATGCGTCAGAGACTCTGTAGTTATTTAATAAGATCAGAAAAATACAGTTTCTGATGCTGATTTAAATGTTTCTGATCTGGATCAAGACATTTGAGGTCGTCAGTTTTGACTTAAAGAAACCAAATCATTTATCAATCAGCTCAGAAAATGATAAGTAATGAGAATAATTCAATTCAATAATGAGAATAATTTTAATTTGATCACTGAACATATTAAAGATATTTTTTTTTTTTCAGCTTCAGGTTTTAGATCAGCACGTAAAGCAACCAGGTACCAGACTCCATTGACAAAAACAGGGTTTTTACTAAGCAGAACACAGGAGCTGCTGGAATACTGCTGTCAGTGTGTTTGTGTTACTGTGTGGTACTTTTACTTCAGTAAAGTATCTGATTACTTCTTCCAGCACTGAAAGTCACACAGTAACACAAACACACTAACAGATGGAGGCAGTGGTATTCCAGCAGCTCCTGTGTTCTGCTCAGTAAAATTCCTGGTTTTGTCAATGGAGTCTGGTGTTGATATATAATGTCTTTAATAAAAAGCTGTGTCCCTGTAGGGGACTAAAGTTCTACTGTTCTTGATCAATTCTGCACCAATTCCAAAGGTTTTTGTCCCTATCAATCATTTACAACCAAAACATGGAGGTTCAAAAAGTTTTCCTTCAGCTGCAGACAGGAACCAGTGACTCTAAAGTTTTCTTCTCCTTCTCTTCATCTGTAGATTTAAAAAGCTGAGCTGGATCACAGCAAGTGGACAAAGAAAAA
The DNA here is from genome assembly GCA_033238685.1 of Lates japonicus. Taxonomy (NCBI): domain Eukaryota; kingdom Metazoa; phylum Chordata; class Actinopteri; family Centropomidae; genus Lates; species Lates japonicus. Next base: position 86,557 of record BRZM01000027.1, on the reverse strand, counting down.
TAAATCAAATATTGACTAATTAGATGTGAGCCCGAGCTGAACCTGCAGACCCGGGTTCAGCGGGATCTGGGTTGAAGGGAGGTAACAGCAGAAATATCTCTGCTCTCTGTAGAAATCCTGTTTGTTTTTCTAATCTGATCAGTGTCTGTGACGCAGGAATCAGCTGCTCGATTGTTTCATGTGTGTTTTCAGTTTTGAAACAGGATGTGACTTTCTGATACTTGGTGCTCTCTGCAGGTTTACATTTGATTTAAAAACATGGAGTCTTTGTGTTTGAATGACTCAAAGAGCTGGAACAAGGTGAACCTTCAGTTTTTATTTGAAGTTTAAAGCTCAGTAAGTTAAAGTCAGTCAAGCTTGATTTGACTTCAGTTCTGGTTCAGCATCGTCAGATCAGTTGACCCGTCGCGTTCGTCCTCACATGGGGAACAGCAGGAAGCCGCTGAAGGTGCTGTGGTGGTTGCTGTTGTCCCAGATCTGGGTGTTGTGCCACAGCTGCATGGACAGGGTGTCGCCCTGCTCCAGCAGCAAGGTGGCGCCGTTGGACGCCGTGTCGCTGCCCTCGCCGGACGGCTGTTCATGGGCGATGAGCTGGATGGACGCTCCGTTTTTGTAAAGGACGGCGCTCATGGGGAAGTCGGTGGGGGCGTTGGCCGTGAAGCGGATGTAGTAGACTCCACGAACAGGTGCTGTGAACACACCTGGGAGGAGGAAGGGAAGTACGGAAGATGAGAAGGGACAAAATAACTGAAGCACATCTTTAATCTCAGCAGGTGTAGTTTGTCGTCACCTGTCTCAGAGTTGTACGCCTGTCCGATGTTGGTCAGGATGTCTTTGTAGATGAGTGTTTGGCTTCCTGACGTTGTCTTACGGAGACCGTTTCCTCCGAGAGAAACTGCAAACGCCACCTTCGGTACGTCTGAAATTTAAAAGACGGAAGAAGAAACATCAGGTTTTCATACTTCAGTCCCTCTGGAGGTTTATATCTGGTTATTATCAGACAGTTTAGATGGAGGACCAATAGAAGAACACTTTAGGGATTCATTGACTCAGAAATCACAAGATAAAAGTCGATCTGTTCAGTTTGGTTCTATAGTTTCTGTCTCCACAGAAGAAATAATCCAGACAGACGACTGACAGACATTTCTCTGTAAGAACTGGTGATGTCCACATGAGGGCGCTCCTCCTCCACTGTTAACCTGCCTTAGTGTTTGGCCTCCGTCCACCTTAAATTTACAGCTGCTGTTAAACCACATCAGTATCTTATCACTGCAGCGTGTGGAGCAAACACGAGACGAGACGATAGGTTTGTCGTCTGTCATTAAATGTTAATATTGATTCTTTCTGAAGATAATTAGAGGAGTGACTGACCTCTGATCGCCTTCAGCTCCGTCTCTGTGGCCTCCAGTCTCTCCTTCACACCTACATGAAAAACAACATGAATATTGCGAGCTGAGAAAGGTTTATCTCCACTGTTGAGTAGAAGTGAGGACAGCTCTTCAATCCAACCTGTTTTGATGATGTTTGTTCTCTGAATATATAAGTAAATTCTTCAAACATCATCAAATCTTTACCTGAGTTTTCAGTCTGAATCTGTTTCAGTGAAGCCTGGAGAGCTTTCAGCTCGGCCTCAGCGTCGAACTCTGTTGGAGGTTCGTCCACCCTTCAAACACAAAACACAACAACAACAAAGTTCGTCTTTAAGAGTGTGTGTGGATCTTTTTCCTGATCTAAGATCTACGTTTGATCTCTCATCCAAAGCCCCGGTTCAGACCGGATTAGTTTTAGTAAAAACCGCTTCCATCCTCACATGGGGAACAGCAGGAAGCCACTGAAGGTGCTGTGGTGGTTGCTGTTGTCCCAGATCTGGGTGTTTTGCCACAGCACCATCTTCAGCCTGTCGCCCTGCTCCAGCATCAGGGCGGCGCCGTTGGACGCCGTGTCGCTGCCCTCGCCGGACGGCTGCTCGTGGGCAATGAGCTGGATCGCGGCGTTGTTTTTGTAGAGCACGGCGCTCCGGGGGAAGTCGGTGGGACCGTTGCACGTGAAGCGGACGTAGTAGACTCCACGGATCGGCGCCGTGAACACACCTGGAGGGAGAGGGGGGGTTAGAGAGGACGATGTGGACAAGGAACTGAAGGTGAAGTTGTATCTCACCTGTCTGGGCGTTGTAAGCTCCACCCACGTTGGTCAGGACGTCCTTGTAGATGAGATCTTTGTTGCCCGTAGTCGTCTTCACGAGGCCGTTTCCTCCCAGAGACGCAGCAAATGCAACCTTAGGTGTTTCTGCACAAAATCAGATTCCAGAGTCATTTAAAATAAGTGGAGTTTTCAGGATGTTTCAGAAAATCTGCAGAGGTTTGTCTTTGTTAACCTGAATGTGTTGGAGATGGTAGCTCTTCGCTTTACGTCCTCCTTTTTAGCTTTTCTAATCAGTATCAGAGCTGCAGCTAATGATCAAATCTCTGGATTTGTTCAAGCAAAAGTCCAAGTTTCTGGACTTTTTAAATTGTTTCTTAATGCACAGTATTTGTCTCCTGTAACACATTTTATATTATTCCAGCTGTTTTACTGTGTTGTTGTTTATACAGCAGCCTGTATTATAGTCTGTACGAAACCATTAATTACGTTTATTTCCTTTGAGATTTCTCACCTTGGACTCTTTTCAGTTCCTTCTCAGCCGCCGCCAGACGCTCACTCATCACTGTCGATGTAAAGAGAGAAATTTAAGAAACTGGAGCTGTTCACACTTAAATAAGATGTTTCAGCTCCAGAAAGTCCTCAAAACAGTTCAAGTAACAGAAAGAAAAGAGTCAGTCATCTCCATTTTATGAAGGAGACTGTTTGTCCTGTTTTCTTGTGAGAATACTTTATTGTAATTTGGGTGAACTGACCCTTTAAGAAAACATCCTGTTGATTTTTTTTAGTAAATTTAAGTCAGATAGTTCCTGTCGGTTCCTGTTGGTTCCTGTTGGAGAGGTCGTCCTGGTGCGAGCAGACTCTTACCTCGTCTTTCGGCCCTCAGCTCCTCCAGGGTGGCCTCGACCTTCTTCAGCTCGGCCCGGGTGTCGATAGGCTGAGCTGAGCTGAACCAGGCCAGGCAGGCCAGGGCTGACAGCAGCAGGGCGGGAAGACACCGAGACATCATGTCTGTCGAGTCAGAGCTGCATGAGACACAGGAAGAGACGGGACGAGCTGCGTCTTTATAAAGTCACAGAGTCAGTGGTCGATGGCCTCTGATGATTGACTGAACTGTTGATCCTGAGTCAGTGTTGACTCTGTGATTCAGTGATATCTGTGGTCATTATTACTGCTCCATGCTGAACTCAGATCCCCTTTGTTTGACCAGAAACATCACTATATATCTCTACCAGACTCCATTGACAAAAACAGGAATTTTACCGAGCAGAACACAGGAGCTGTTGTCAGTGTGTCTGTGTTACTGTGTAGTACTTTTACTTCAGTAAAGTATCTGATTACTTCTTCCACCACAGAAAGTCACACAGTAACTCAAACACACTAACAGATGGAGGCAGTGGAGTCTGGCATTGAAAAACAACTGCTGAGTGGACATGCTTTAACAGGTTTAAAAAAACCACTTATCCTTTAAAGTGTGTTCTTACTGTCAGTGATTGACAGAGTATTGATCAGGTCAGTGTTTAGTTACTGATTGCTCTGCTCTCTGATTGGTTCTTTCACTGGTCAGAACATCTTATCTGCAGCCAAGAGGCACTGGCCTGAATATATTATATATAATATATATATATATGTTATATTATTTGACTAAAAATCATCCAATCATCAGACATGAGAGAATCTGTCTACTGTCACCAGCACAACATGAATAAAGAACATGAAAGTGCAAAATGCTTGCGAATATCAAGGAGCTTAAGCTCCACCACGGCCGGTTGTGGACATGTTTTTAGGATGTTGTTGTTATAGACAGATACAGTTACAGATGTTGTTGTGACTGTGATTGTAATTAATGAGCTAAATCATTTTAAACTGGTATTATGATCCTTTAAATTACACTGAGGTAACCCCTCCTGTCCCCTCTGATCATCTCCGTCCTCAGCGACTACAATCTGTCCTACCTGTCTCTGAGGACCAGTATCGGACTCTGGACCGCCTTCCTCTGCCTGGTGCTGGTCGCCACCGATGCCAGCTCTCTGGTCTGCTACATCACCCGCTTCACCGAGGAGGCTTTCGCCGCCCTCATCTGCATCATCTTCATCTACGAGGCTCTGGAGAAGCTGGTCCACCTCGGGGAGGTGTACCCCATCAACATGCACAACCACCTGGACAACCTCACCTTCTATACGTACGTTTCATTTTATATTCAAATCAAGACACGTTAAAGTTCAGACCTGTTCTGGTGCTCTGTTTGGTTTTAAACCAGATTGTACACAACATAATCACAAATGTATTTCCACATGAAAGGAAAAGATAAAATGAAAAGCACAGCTCACAGACATTTAGAATTTAACTTGCAACTTCTCTGATAATCAACTAATTATTTAAAGTGTTTTTATGCAAAATTGACAAAAAACTGATCTAAAAATAAGTATTTGCAGCTTCTGTTTGTTCTGATTTATAACAAATTCTTGCTGTCCAATTTAACCAAATGATTTATCAATAAAGATTTTTAAAAGATAATCATGACATTCAGATATTAACTGAAAGTGGCTGCATATTTGTGTCCTGTGGTGTCTGGCACTGGGACATTGGATCCTTTGGGTCCTGTAGGTTTCAGGATGGGAGGCCTGGATTGGATCTGGATCATCCCACAAGTCCTGGATCAGATTGGGATCTGGGGAGTTTGAAGGCCAGGTCAAAACCTCGGGCTCTTTGTCGTGTTCCTCCAGACATTTCTGAGCAGATTTTGTTGTGTGGTGGGATCATTGTCCATCAGTAACCCTCAGTAAACCTCTTTGTAATGTTTACCTGACTCACCTGTTTGTTTCTCTTGCAGGTGTGAGTGTTCTCGGCCGGCCAACGCCTCAGCTAAAGCCCAACAGATGTGGAGCAACAAAAACTTAACCTCAGAAAGCATCCAGTGGGAGCAGCTGGGTGTGAAGGTCTGAGACACAAAGACACCTGATGTTTTATTTAATGTTTAATGTTTAACATCAGACTGTGTGGACTGTAGTTTTCTGTAAGAAGAACAAAATGGCAGCAAATACAAGAAAAATAGAGGAACTGCAGCTCCGAACTCTTCTGCTCTGACTCCTAACGATCTCTTCCGTCTCCAGGAATGTCAGGAGTTGTACGGGGAGTTCATTGGCTCGGCTTGTGGCCACAAAGGTCCCTACGTCCCAGACGTCCTCTTCTGGTCCGTCATCCTCTTCTTCACCACCTTCTTCCTCTCTGCCTTCCTCAAACAGTTCAAGACCAAGAGATACTTCCCCACCAAGGTCTGTCCATCTCCCCGTCCTTCCTTAGTTTGATTGAGAGAAATTGAGAGAAAATGTTGAGGATGTTTTGTCTTTGTAGGTCCGATCGACCATCAGTGACTTTGCCATCTTCCTCACCATCATGATCATGGTGCTGGTGGATTATCTGGTGGGTGTTCCTTCACCCAAACTCAACGTACCCGACCGCTTCGAGGTAAAACCAGACTCCACACAGAATACTGATCATAATTCAATTTCTGATGTTAAATCAGAGACTGTTCTTTTGTTTTCTGATGTTAGCGTTGTGGTTTGCTGTTAGCTTGGTGAGGTAACAGGTCACAGGACATCTCCTATGATTTGACTTATTTAGGTTTTGGAGTATGTTATATCACACTGTGTACAGAGCTTTTTAGGTCAGTTCCTTCTGTATCGCTGCAGAGTGTAAACATAAAGCCAATTTACTTAAAAACATAACACGGGGTCACATTTCCGAAGCTACAAACAGCACACATGGACATTTTTGCTTTAAAATAAGACTAAACCGATTATTCGATTGTCAGACAATTCTTTTGTTGGTGTAAAGATTTAACTCTGTTCGTCTTTGTCCGTTCAGCCCACGTTGAACACTCGAGGGTGGCTGATCTCTCCACTGGGGTCGAACCCCTGGTGGACGCTGCTGGCCGCCGCCGTCCCCGCTCTGCTCTGCACCATCCTTATCTTCATGGACCAACAGATCACCGCCGTCATCGTCAACAGGAAGGAGAACAAACTGAAGGTCAGGACTGCTCGAGCTGACAGGTTTGTCTCTGACAGAGCAGCCAGATGATAAGCTCTTTGTTTTTCTTGGTTGCAGAAAGGCTGTGGTTACCACCTGGACCTGCTGGTGGTGGCGGTGATGCTGGGCGTGTGCTCCATCATGGGCCTGCCGTGGTTTGTGGCGGCGACCGTGCTCTCCATCTCCCACGTCAACAGCCTGAAGCTGGAGTCAGAGTGCGCGGCGCCCGGCGAGCAGCCAAAGTTCCTGGGCATCAGAGAGCAGAGAGTCACCGGCTTCATGATCTTCGTCCTGATGGGCTGCTCCGTCTTCATGACCTCCGCCCTCAAGGTGAACATCACGTCTTTGGTCCTCACAGAGACGGATAACATCCTGAGTGTTCGGGCTTTTCTGAGGATTCAACTGCTGCCAACATTTACACCTCAGATAACTTTACTCACACTTCTACTCCCTCTACTCTCAGCGCTTCTTTTACTTGAGTATTTGCACTTAATTTGCTCTAAACCTAATTATACAGTGGAGGAGAACCGGGTTGAAAGTAACAAGTGGATTTTCTCTGATATGTCTAACTGTGTCAGCACATAGTGAACGCAACACCCAACAGAACAGCAAAATATCTCATGGATAGTTTTACTCAGGAAACTGTTTTCAGCTGCAACTTGTTTTGGTCCCGGCTCTCCCCAACTCGTAGTGTGTTCACGTCTGACTCACACTTCAGCTTCTTCCATCGTTAGTTCTCTGGAGAAAAGTAGAAAGATGTTTCCACTGAGCTGTGAAATACCTTCTCATGCTGGAGTTGGACTTTTCCTTCTGTTCCTCAGTTCATCCCGATGCCGGTCCTGTACGGAGTCTTCCTCTACATGGGAGTGTCCTCGCTCAAAGGCATCCAGGTCTGTTCCAGCGCCCGTTTGTTTCCTCCTGCTGCAGCTTCATCGCTGTGTTTCAGTGTCTTTAACTTCTCTGTCCCTCTGCAGCTGTTCGACAGGATCAAACTATTCGGCATGCCGGCCAAACACCAGCCGGACCTCATCTACCTGCGCTACGTCCCACTGTGGAAAGTCCACGTCTTCACTGTGGTGCAGCTGTCCTGCCTCATCGTCCTCTGGGCCATCAAGGCCTCGGCCGCCGCCGTCATCTTCCCCATGATGGTGAGACAGAAACAGAGACACCACTGAGACTGAACACCTTTTATTATGAATTTAACAGAATAACTCGTCTGCTCCGTTCGTCCTCTGCAGGTCCTGGCTCTGGTCTTCATCAGGAAGCTTCTGGATTTCTGTTTCACCAAGAGAGAGCTGAGCTGGCTGGACGACCTGATACCAGAGAGCAAGAAGAAGAAGGACGACGACAAGAAGAAGAAGGAGAAGGAGGTGAGACGCAGAGCTGGACACCTGGAGGAAAACAAAGTAACTCTCAAAGCTTCAGTCTCCTCTCTGACATTTGTGTTGTTGGTTTTCTCAGGATGCTCAGAGGATGTTGGAGGAGGCAGAGGACGATCCACCGTACGACAGAGGAAATGTCATCAACTTCCCGATCAAAAACCTCAAACGGTGAGTCAGTGACCGATCACACTGATCCCTGTGAACACAGAGACACTGCAGCACAGAGTAATGTGTTTCTTTGTGTTTGTTTGTGTGTTCTGTGCAGCGTGGATCCATCAGAGGTGAACATCTCAGATGAAATGGCCAAAAGCGGCATTTGGAAATCAGTCACCATGAACTCTGACAGCAGCAAAGCTCTGAAACGCTGCAACAGGTAAAATCATGAGGGTCAACGGTGATCAGAAACTTTAGTTGGTCACAGTTTATTTTCTGGAATAATCCAAAACACTATGAAAAAATCCCATTGGCTTTTTGTGGAGGGAACCAGGCTGATGCTAACTTCAGGACTGGACTACAGAAACACATCATCCCTTCAGGACTGTATAACTGATGATTGATCATGATTTACTGGGGTCTTGGACGCTGTTGCGATCATATTAATGGTTGCCAGTTAGTAATACATTGCTGGTTGTCAGGTTGTTGCAGGTAATTGCTAGGTGGTTGCTTCACTGTGTTCAATGGAGTTGATTGGGGATTGTTAGATGTTTGCTAAGACTTAAGGAGTCGTTGCGAGAAAACTGGAGTGATAAATCTGCAGACAATTTGTTTAAGATTGACAAAAAACAAATTTGATTAACACTATTTCACAGACTGATCAATAAACTCAGACAACATTTAAGCCCACTCTTACTCTGATGATGCTTGTTGTTTTCCAGCCTGGAGAAGCTGCCGAGCGTCCAGATAAACGTGGAGAACGAGGACGGTCGGAGAATCGTGGACGCCGAGACGTCACTATGATCCACTGCCGCTCTCCACCACCAGGCGGCGCTGCTGGGAGAGGCTGCTGTTACTGATGGGACCCTGTAGCCCTCCATCTTCTCTGAACTGAGGTGAAAGGTCACCAGAGGACCAATCAGGCTTCACCACGTCGTGCCGTACTTCTCATCCTGCGTTTTCTCGGACGAAGGTGAACGTTTTATTTTCTCATCGTTTTATGGTGAAACACGGAGACTCCGCCACCAGGAGCCAATATGGCCGCCACTTACGGAAACAGCTTCCTCAGGTTTCTTTGGTTGGTTTTTACTCGGGGGTGCGGTCCACTGCTGCGCTGTGATTGGCTGCTGAAGCATCGAACCGAAACACAGCCTCAGCAGATGCCTGATTTTTTTTTTTCCAGACTGATCTGAAAAACACCTGAAGTTTAATTTTATCGTTTTAAATTTTCTGTTTCTGCTTTGATGAAGCAGGCGGGGCTCTTCACCTCCAACAGGTCCAACGCAGGACGGAGTTTTTATTTAATCATCATGCTGAATTAAGTTGTATATGTGTCAGTGAGTGTATATTTTTTATGTGTGTGTCTGGGAGTGTGTGCGTGTGAATGTGTGTGATCACCTGTACCTCACCTTGTTGCCTACAGTGGCCGACTGAATGACGTCACAGTCGCTGTCAGTTCCTTCCTAAAGCTTTAATAAAATCAGTTTGGTGATGACGATCAGAGTCTGTTGGATCTGACACTTCAATGAAAAATAAAATCTGATTTCAGGTTGTTGAAGCAGCGAAAAGATTCTGTCCAAGACCCTGAAACATTTTTATACTCAGTATAATTAAGCCTCCATGTCAGAGACAGATGTAGCCGGAGGCATCATGTTTTTCCAGTTGTCCATTCTCATAATAAATAAAACACTCACAACAAGTTGATCGTAGTAAATTTCCATCATCAGGATAATCATTAATAACCTCACGAGTAACTACAAAATCTGTCTAGCCAACATACGGTCCTGTATTGATTTATTTTGAATCGCCACAGGGGGGAGCCCTGCGTCTTTTGAGCTCCCGTCTCCATGACAACTATCCAGCTCTGTTCACTGAACTCCAGGTAAAATTAACTAACGTTACTGTAAGTTACTGAACGTACAGAGTGTTGGTTTAGTTATACTAACATTTATCTAAATGTTACATTATGATGCTGTTTTGGTCACCAGTGAATTAAGCTAACATTAGCCAGGTAACGTTAGCTATGTAGCTAACAGCAAATAGCTCTGCAGTTTTTCCTTTAATGTTAACCATGCTGGCCCATAAGGAACAGTTCAAATTATATTTTCATGATTATCGCAATAATACTGTTAATCACAATTATTTTGGGCAGGATAATCGTGACATGAAATTTTTGTATCCTCCCGTGCCTATATCTTAAAGGGAATCCCCTTTGGTACAAAACATTCACTTGGACTCTGATGGTTTGATTAGATTTTGGTCAAAGGTCACGTGACCTCACAAAACGCATTTAGTACAGTCACAGCCAAAATACTAAAGAAATCCTAAAAAAGCCATTAAAAACTTAAAATTGATTGTTTCCATAAAAGTACATAAGAAATTATTGGGAGTATTTGGGTCATTTTGGTACCAGTGATCCACTAATGAAGGTCATGCCTTTTTATCAAAAAACACAATTCTTGTTGCCGTGCTTCGTGTCTATATAAAGCCAGCACATTTGAAAGTTCTTTAGAGACAAAAATGGCTAAAACAAGGAACCTAATGCAGGAAACACGCCTGAAGATACAGATTCTCAGCCAGGAAGGGTACAGCTGCCGCCAGATAGCCAGGAAGTGCAGATGCAGTCCTTCAGCAGTTGGATACACTCTGCAGAAATACAGACGAACCAACAGCTTGGAAGACAAACCAAGATCTGGGCGTCCAAGGGTTTCTTCACCAAGAAATGACCACATCCTGATCCGCAGGGAAAACCACCGAATGACATCACAGGAGCTTCAGCAGCAGTGGTCAAAGCAAACTGGTTTCCAGTGTTCCACCTGCACTGTACATGGCCGACTTTTAGATCATGGCTTAAGGTCCTACAAGGCTGTCAAGAAGCCCCTGATCAATGAGAGACAGAGGTTAGCTCAGCGTCGTTGGGCCCAAGCACACAAGAACTGGACAGCCAGGAACTGGAAGAAGATTCTGTGGTCAGATGAGTCCAGTTTCCAGCTTTATCCTCCTCCTGATAATGTGAGTGTACGCAGAAGCTCAGGCGAAGCATTATCTCCAGCATGTACAGTACCTACTGTCAAGCATGGTGGAGGCAGTATCATGGTTTGGGGATGCATGAGTGCTGCTGGTGTTGGTCATCTCACTGTCTGTGATGGCACATTGAACTCTGCCAAGTATTGTGCCTTTCTCGAAACCCACATGCTCCCTTCTGCACGTGCACTGTTCCGTCAAGGTCAAAACTGGATGTTTCAACAAGATAATGCCCCTTGCCACACATCCAGGGCCAGTAGAGCTTAGCTGCAGGAGCACTGTATCCAGGTCTTAGAGTGGCCAGCTCAATCCCCGGACATGAGCCCCATTGAAAATCTGTGGTGGATTATCAAAAGGTCTGTTTCAAAGCGCAAACCAAAGAATTTAGAAGAATTAAAAGCAGTAATTCAAGAAGAATGGGACAAGATTACCCCTCAATAGTGTGAAAGGCTCGTGGGGAACATGCCAGCCAGGATTAGAGCTCTACTGTGTGCTAATGGCAGGACTACTAACTATTAATTTGATGATGTGATGGTTTATTTATTTTTTGTTCAGTTTTGAACACATTCTCTGTTATTTGTTGACTTTGATACCGACAATGTTGAGAACTGACATATTCAAACTGTCAAAAATTTAGTTTTGTTAGTTTTTCTTGTAAACAATAAACAAAAAAATATCATTTTGTATTTGTTTGTGTCTGTCTAATGCAGCCACACCTTTTGAAACACAAAAAAGATTTTCCCCAAATATTTCATGATATTTGAGATTGTGTAAAATTTTAAGGGTGTCCGAAAACTTTTTTCCGCCACTGTAAGTATTCACCTGCTAATTAACTGCAGTTTCTGAGCATATCATTGTCCCTGATGTCCATCACAAATAAACGTCCAAAAACCTGCTCCGAAATCACAGAAAAGAATTTGGTTGAGAAGGAGCTGCTAAAAGCTAATTCTGCATGCTTAATTTTCCAAAATATGAACAGATATAAGCTAACACAACAGAGCCCAAGTTGTAGCCCACAGGGAAACCGACTGAATGGACACTCACCAGTATCAACAGTTAACACACAAACTTCATTTTATTTACAAAATGAAAAACTTCAAATCATTAAATCTTCAAATTTATTTCAGAAATCTGCATCAGTTTAAACCAGTCAATTAGTCACAAGCAAATAAAATAGAAAAGCACATGATCATAAGTTAGTATTCTGTATAAATATGGCCAATAATAATTCACGTAGACATAAATGTTATGACGTCAGAACACATGAGATTAAAACCACGTTTCGGATGAGGTGATGGAGGCTGATCCTGGATCTGTTACAGCACGGCGAACATGAGCAGCAGCAGCAGAGCGACAGACACCTGAGCTCTCTGTGATCCACCTGAAAGCCAACACAAACAAAATCAGAGTTTATAAAGTATGATGCTTAGTAATAGATTACATTACCCAACAGTAAATACAAGTACAGTTGACAGAAAAAACATTTTTGATGTTTCCAGCTTCTTTAATCTGACACTTTTCTGCTCTTACTTTGAATTATTTAAATATATTTTTAATCATTTTGAGGTTTGAACTGTTGGTTGAACAAAACAAAACAAATGTGGTGAAGGTTTCAGTTTGAATTCTGGGTAATTTTTACAGCATTTTTCACTTTTTTCAGAGTTTTTCAAACCAAACAATTGATCGATTAAATTAAGAAAATAATCAACGGATGAACTGCCTGTATAAAACGCCTACAAGTCTTCAACAGTACTTTCCACAGTATATTATTATTACTTAAAGGACCAGTGTGTAAGATTTAGTGACATCTAGTGGTGAGAACATAGACTGCAGCCATCTGAAAACCTGCCCCCTCACCCCTCCCTTTCCCAGTGTGACAGAGTGTCTGTGGTGGCCATCAGGTGAAAAAATGGCGTCAACTACCACATTGAACAAACTGTCAAGTAAAGAGGTTTGTTTGTATTGCTATATTTAGATATTGTATGTAGTTGTTTATCTGTAAAACTAGTGTCAGTGTAAAAACATGAAAGGTGTTCGGTTTGTCCATTCTGGGTTATTGTAGAAATATGGCTGAACAATATGGCCGACTCCATGGAAGAGGGCCCGCTCCATATGTAGGTATAAATAGCTCATTCTAAACAAACAAAAACACAAAGATTATTAGTTTTAGGTGGTTATACGCTAATAAAAACACACTTATGTATATTATATTCCATTTCTACCAATAGATCCCTGTAAATATTACACACTGGAGCTTCAAGTAAAGGATCTGAGTACTTCTTCACCACTGTTACAGAAGTATTGAAGAAGTATTTAAACACTGTGCCACTTAGAGACAATAATGCTCTTGGTTGGGGTCAGTGCCTCCACCTCCTCCATCACTGTTAAATAAAGACCACCACCCCCCGGGTGTTGGTACTCTTCCTCACCGCTGTGCAGCAGCATCTTCTCGGTCACAGCCAGCGATCCGTTGTGTGGCGCCGGTTCGATCTGCAGCAGTTTACACATCAGAGGGTAGATGTGGATGCTGTCGAACGGCTCGGACAGGAAGTTCGTCTTGAAGTCGGGTCCAAAGGCCCTGAAGATGGTCTTCATGTCCATCTCTCCATTATGGAAGCCGTGATCTCCTTTGTTGACGTAGACGATGAATCTCTGGTGGGAAACAAAAAGACAAAGAAGCAGAATTATTACAAAATGTCCAAAACCACGTCCTCATATTAACGGTTCGTCCTCGGCATCGGCCTAGTGAGGTGACATTCATTAAGGTTGAACGTGAAGGTTTGAGTTAAAACTCACAGAGTTCAGGTTGAATCCCAGATCTGCGACGATCACGATCGGAGGCAACCTCTTGCTTTTGCCGAGGTGGAAGCTCTCGGGCATCTCGTTCTTCTTGTAGACCGTCAGATTGGGTGCGTTGGACAGAGCGTCGAACACCTCCTGCTCCTTCCCCGGCCGCGGCGTCAGGATACCGAACCCACCGTAGTCGAGGATCTCGAAGCTGGCGAGTTTGATTAGATTCAGGTACTTGTTCAGGATGATCTCGTCCACCAGCGGTCGCTTCTTGACTGTGGTCATGCCGTGGTCGGAGGTGATGATGACGTTCAGGGTGTCGGTTAGGTGGTGCCGATCGATGGCCTCCCTCAGGTAGCCAATGGTGCGGTCTATCTGCCGGATGATGGCCTTCCTGTCTGGGTGATCTGGGCCCTTGGCGTGGCCCACGTTGTCGGGCTCGCCGTAGTACAGTGTCACCAGGTTGAAGTCCTCCTCAGTGAACCAGCTCATCACCGTGTCGATGTTCTGACGCCACTCCGTCTCGTTGTCGTCCAGGTGGCCCGGCATCTCCACCAGCACTCGGTCCACTGCCTGGCCGCTGTAGTTGGCTCCACCTCCCGGGAAGAAGAAGGAAGCAGTTTTCAGACCCTGAAACACAAAGAACTGACGATCAGTTTGGTTCACACTACAGTTGGTGGTCGGTGCGTCTCATCCTTCAGGTCGGTTTCTGTCGTTATCAATCGTCCTGATCAGTGACTCACCTGGTTCTGAGCTGTGATCCATAACGGCAGAGCTCCGTTGTCCCACCACTCTGACCTGGTCAGCGTCTGTTTGTGAGGAACTTTCTGGTTCGTCTTGGTGTTAAACATCATGTTGTGGACGACTTCGTGGTCCTCCACCCATCTGCCTAACGCACAGGAAACGGCATTTCTTTTCAGTATAAGACTTCAAAGCTTTTTAGTGACACTCAATGAAAACTTTAAAGTCCTGTTGATTGAATTATTCAAACTGATGGCGCCATTTTGAGTCTTTAGTCTTAAGATATGTCAGTTTTTCCCTCAGTGATCAGTAACCACTGCTTCTTTGTCAGTGCCTTTGCCTCCTCCAGTTACTTTATTTTATGTTTGTCATTTTTCCAGAGAAATGACAAAGAACCAAACAACTCAGAACCTCTGATTTCCCAAAAGTTTTTTTTTCTACAAGAAATGTCAATATTTAGCTTCTTTTTTTTTTTACTCTTTTTTTTTATTTCTTTAAAATTATTCTGTGTTTCCATTCACTGAAAGGATCTGCTTTAACTTCTCTGTTTTAACCGATGGTATCACAGGAGATGTGATAGCCGTTACATTATCTGATCACTGATACGATCATGACCACAAACGAAGTAAAGTCCAGTCACAAGGACGTGAGTTCAGTTCCCAGACAAAGACAGTTGGACTTTGTACTGATCGTTTTATTATTACTATCTACCTCCACCTGTGAGTGAACACAGGGTATTCTATGTAAAGTTAATCATTTTTAATACAGATCATCAGATATCAGTGTACAGGACATTACTGGGGATCTATTCTCAGCTTTATTATTCTATTTTTATTTAGTTTCCCCTGTGGTTCCTGAGTTTCATGTGACTCTGCTGCTGTGAGATTAAAGTTTATGGAGCCATAAAGATTTTTAACTTACACACAAATTAAAACCTAATTGTGAAATATTATCACCACTGTTAAATAACATTGAATTTATATCAGATTATTTTTTTCTTTTTGAAAATCATCTGCGTTCATGTGGTTTTAATAGTTTCAGGTTGTGCAATTTAAAAACTTTATTTCTTTATTTAGTATTTAAATATAATGGAATATTTAGTATTTCACAATCAGTAACTCTTCTTAAGACTCAAAAGTTATGGGACATTATTAACTTTTTAAATTTTCCTTTGGATTAACAACATACTTCATTTTCTACAACTACCACTCTCCTGCAGTTCAGAGGCAAACATTTTGCCTTTTACTGCACTGTAGTTACAAGTCACTTTACAAACTGAGATTTTTGCATAGAAAACAAATAAAAAGTTCATAGAATAAACATTAAATACAAATAACATTAACTGGCAGCATTTTTAATCATCCTTAAGGTTATTTATCATGTAGGAACATTTCATCGTTCCTCAGTTTGCTGCTTCTCTGTTCTTGGACGTCGTCAGGCCTTTCACTCTGTTTTCAGTTTTTACAAACCAAATAACGAAGCCATTAATCAAGACAATAACATTTTAACAGATTAATCAATAATGAAAATAATAAAACAAAAAACTGTTAAAACTCCCGCATGTTCAGCTCTGACAGTAAAACCTGATCCACATTGGCACTTTTGATCATCTGGTACAATGATGTGATATTAAACAATAAAACAGTCACAGGTTTTAACTTCCAGTTTTCTGATTATTCTCAGACTTTCAAGTGGGACTTTTACTTGTAACAATATTTTGATGGTATAAGTGTATGAAGAGTAGTGGTATAAGTACTTTACTGAGGTGTGGTATAAATGCTTCACTGAAGGTAGTGAAAGGTACATGAGGTACTTTTTGCACAGAGGTGGTGGTATAAGTACTTCACTGAAGGTAATGGTATAAGTACTTCACTGAAGGTAGTGGTATAAGTACTTTACTGAAGGTAATGGTATAAGTACTTCACTGAAGGTAGTGGTATAAGTACTTCACTGAAGGTAGTGGTATAAGTACTTCACTGAAGGTAATGGTATAAAGCCACTTCACTGAAGGTGGTGAAGGCCTTCACTGAGGTAGTGGTATAGTGCTACTGAAGGTAATGGTATAAGTGCTGCTGAAGTGGTGGTATAAGTACTTCACTGAAGGTAGTGGTACTGCTGCCTCTCTAAACTGTAGAAGCAGGTGCAGCTTCAGTAATGATGGTGTATGATGTTGAGTTTTACCGGTGATGGTGGTGAAGTGGGACGGTGAGGTCATGGTCAGCATCGGGGGGGTGATGTACGTGGCTTTGACCCCGTCCACAGCCAGCTGGTCCAGGTTGGGCGTGTCCACGTCCTGGTCGTAGTCCCACCTGAAGCCGTCGAAGGAGATCAGCAGCAGCTTGTTCCTGCCCTCTGCCTTGCTCAGCGGCTTCCCGGCAGCGCAGATCGCCGCCGTGACGAGCAGGAAGAGCTCCAACCTCATCTTCATCTTCACTCTGACCGACTGCGGCCGAGCGAGGCTTCACCTGAGCTGCACACCTGTCAGTTTAATGTGTAACTGTGTCTGATAGAGATCTGCTGATCTGCTGCGAAGGACGAGACCTTCGACTGGACGCAGGGATCTAATGGATCCTTATCAGACCTGAGTTCATCCATCACATCACTAATCTGTCGGGCTGACAGGCAGCCCTGTTTCACATCAGGTACTCCGTTACAAAGTAAAAGTCCTGGATTCAACATATAAGTATCATCAGAAACAAAATAAAACTGACAGATTATTAATCAATATCTGACCTGATCAGATCATTGATCCGCAGTCATGTTACTTCGTCACGTCTCAGTCTCCTGAGCCTGATATCTGCACTGAGTTTCCTCACATTTGTTCACCTTGACTCAAGGATGAACTGATTAGATTTTGGAGGTCAGAGGTCAAAGGTCAAGGTCTCTGCGACTTCACCAAACAGGGCGTAACTCATTCACACGCTAATTAACTGCGGCTGGGCCGGTTGGTTGGTGGGAGATGATGATTGTAGTTATGATAATGAGTTTTATCATATTTGTTTTCTGTAAAATCTTTTCTAAAAAGTAACTAAAGCTCTTTAAATAAAAGTTGTGCAGTAAAAAACAGTTTTCTCTGTGGAGGTTTAAAGGTAAAAATGAGGCTTCATAAAGCTGTATGTAAAAGGTTAATGCCTCTGTACAGAAGTCAGATTAATGCAACTGTACATTTAGATTTAAATAGATTACATGGTCAGAAATTGTGCTGGTCAAGGTCAACTCACTGAAATGTTTCAAGGACTTTCAGCCACCTCTCATGGTCTTCATCAGCTCCAGGAGACAGCAGTTCTCATTATGTGACTGAAGCGAAAGAAAACTGAGTAAAATGACTTTGACTGAAGTTTTTTTAAAATTATTATTTCACAGCAGAAGAGTTTCAGTGTCTCTGATGGTTTTTTCAGTTTGTCCTTTAGCAGAACATTTAGAAAATACAGGTCATAAATAAAGAAATGAAACTGAGACACAGTGTGTCCCTGTCATGGTTTTACACCGCTGCTTTATCTGGCTGTAATATGATAACGTTAATAAAACTTAAAGCCAGATTAATGACATATCGGACTGATTACATGAAGCACAAATGACTTGTGTAAAGACATGTACACACTTCCATATTCACACTAGTGTGTCATTTGAAAATATGTGTCTAAGAGATGAATTGGCTTACTACATTTTTATGGCTTTAAAGATTTATATGATTTATGTTTCTGTAAATATATGAATCATATTGTTTAGTCAACCTCTTACAGGCATATTACTGTTTTTCAGGTGTTAAACTGAATTAAAAATCACATTCAATTGTTCAAATATCACTTTTCACTAAACACACATCTTTTATTTTGGTGGGAGAGGAAACCCGGAAGCACTTTTAACTTGACGAAATAACTTCCGGGTCATAGAGGTCGCGTCGCTCACGCTGAGACGTTAAATCTTCGGTTGGTTTTTGATTTGAAATGCGGTAAATATTCTCCGGTTCTGTGGTTTTAAGTTCCGTTTTTCCTCCCCGGATATTCTCGGAGACTCTGGTGGATCTGGTCCGGACTTTGTGAGCAGGTCTGTGGGTAAAATCACACATTAACCTCTGTGATGTTTCCTGTCCGTTAGCTCTCCGTAGCTGTTAGCCAGGCTCTATGGAAGGACAAGCACAAGTTAGCATTAGCACATAGACAAATATGTTTTAATAACTCACAGGGGAGTTTAATAAGAATCACGTACAAACTGCAGCTTCTTCATTTGGTTCTCGTTAGCTTAGCGAACGAAACACCAGATTCCATTTACTAAATCTGACATTTTAGATTTCCCTGCTCATCCGCGAGCCTTGCAAAAGTAATCAAGTACTTTTGACACACTAGAAAGATAATCAGGGGTCACTCTTTTCTTCGGCGTGGATGCATCTTAATTCATGTCACATTCAGACTGTAACACTGGATGATCTGTTCTGACTCCTGTATAACCTCCACGGTCAGAGACGTTGCTGTGGATTGTAAAAATGAAGCAGTGTGATGTAGGTGCAGGTGGATTTTCAAGCCGAATTCTCCGAAAGGACCTCAACTTAAACTGTCGGTCTGTTCCGTTAGCGTGTGTGTAGTTTGGCACCGACAAGACAAATCAGGCTGTTTGATAGCGAGAGTTCGGCGGGTTAGTTGGAACTGATGTGAGCTTCTGTGTATGTTGGGTTTTTTGTCCGATCTGAAAAGTTCTTGTTTCAAACAGTTCCTCTGTGATGATTTAGTGGTTCTATGTTTTTTAACTTTTGGAGTCTCTCAGTTAAATAAGTGACTCGACACTGACCTGTGCAGTGAAAACAGTGTCGTCATGTTTTATATTCCTCTCCTCTGGTCTGTTTCAGGAATGTGGTTGTTGTGGAGCCTGAGGCCAGTGCTGACGCCACTGATTCAAGGTAAGTTCCCACCTGCTCTGAGTCTGCTGCAGGATTTGATTGGATGGTTTTATCAGAGGAATATGGAGATTGTTTCATATAAATCAAACATGAATGCAGAGACGTCTGTATTGATGTATTTATCATGAAGGAGAAGAAACTGAAGCACAGAGAAGTTTATTTTTCAGTTTTGTTCCAGCTGTTTTGTTCCAGATAACAATAACCTTCTCCTCCCCCCCACAGCCTCCCAGCATGCCTCTGCCTGGACGGGCCCCCTCCTCTCCCGGACCATGGCCACCCTGAACCAGATGCACCGGCAGGGCAAACCCAAAGCGCCTCCTAAATCTCTGGGCGCGACGTTCGGCCGCCCGCAGCTGAAAGCCGTGGTCCTGAAGACCATGATCCGAAAGCCCAAGAAGCCCAACTCCGCCAACAGGAAGTGCGCTCGCGTGCGGCTGTCGAACGGGAAGGAGGCGGTGGCGTTCATCCCCGGGGA
This sequence comes from Lates japonicus, assembly GCA_033238685.1. NCBI lineage: Eukaryota > Metazoa > Chordata > Actinopteri > Centropomidae > Lates > Lates japonicus. The sequence goes on along the minus strand of BRZM01000027.1, from coordinate 66,930 downwards.
GGGACACAACCTGCAGGAGCACAACGTGGTGCTGGTTCAGGGCGGGAGGACGCAGGATCTGCCCGGAGTCAAACTCACCGTGGTCAGAGGGAAATACGACTGCGCCCATGTGGTGAAGAAGAAACATTAGACTGAGAGACGGACACTGGAGTGACGGTGTCTGTCTGCTGTTTAATGTGTGTGTGTGTGTGTTGTTGATGACGCTGTGGACACACAAAGACTCTGACGTCAGATGTTGAAGCTGCTGCAGAGACTTGCTTCAGTCTGGGAGCACCACAGTTTAAACTGTGCACTCTGAAAATCATCTGTAACCGAGGTGACTGGAGTTCACTCTGCTGGTTTCAGCAATGAGAAGGCTCCACTCACCTCCACAGTGTGAGGCCGCAGGCAGACGTCTTCAAACCTGGAACAGTAAAACTATTTATCTGTATGATTTAGTTTGGGTGAACTGACCCTTTAAAGCTCTCTGATGAAAATCCACCATCACAAACGTCCCTGACGTCTCTAAACTCTGCTCTGATCTTTGAAAAGTAATTAAAGTGATTCTCCACTAAAATGAGCTTTTGTTTTCTGATTGTTTTCTGACAGTAAATCTGAGATTCTCCTGGACAAAATAAATCTGATGAATATTCACATCAGCTGAGCTCAGGTCTGTTACAGCTCAGATTCATGTTCAAATAGAAATTCAAAGTAGGTTCATGGTCAAATCTGGTCCTTCACAGATGATATTTGATGTCTCGTGTAAATCCAGTTGTCATGACCTCATAACATCTGACTAATCAATGATTTGCAGCTCAGACACAAACAGGTGGGGACTGATAAGAAATGTATTTTTATGAACAACAGTTAAATGAGCCATAAATGAAACTTGTGATTGTTAACTGTGGCTCTGAGGAATAATCACATCTCCTCTTGGATACAGAACTAAAGTAACTGGTTTTATGAATCTGATTTATTTTTTAAAGGAAATAAAATATTATAAAACAGTATTTATCCATTATCTATACGGTTCATCCAAAAACAAAATCCTCAAAGAGAGAACTACATTTCATCCTGTGACTGACTGAGGATCAGTGTTGGTGTAGTACCTCCTCCGGCCGGCGGCGGCAGCACCGAGCAGAGTGAAGACGACGTGTCCGCCATGTTTGACTACGTAGAATTCACCTACTCTTCATCGGAGTGAGTTGTGTTTTGGTTCGCTCAGCTGCACCTGACACCGACCTGAGCTCAGCTGACAGGTCGCTGAGAAGCTTCACTTTCCTGCTGCGAGTAAATGTTTTTAACTTTAATCTGATACGAGACGTTTTTAGGCGCGAAAGACAGAGATGAGTGTTTGCGCCGGGGCAGATGGGACGGAGAATGTGACGCCGACTGGAGCTAGCAAACATTAGCTTACATGCTAAACCACAGTCAAACCGGCCGTCTGCTCCTGGAGGATTTTCCTGCTTAAGAGGCGGTGATTTATCGGGACAGTCCCCCTCTACAGAAACCCACAGCAACGGTAGGTGTTTATTTTCTGTGTTTCGGTTAATGTTTAATTAACGGTTCACATGCTAACAGTTAGCTTCTAAAGGGAAAGAGCTGGAAGATGTTTCTCACTGTCAAACCTGTAACGGTAACACAGGTAACACAGGTAACATATCGCTCAGTCATTACTGCTCATTTACATGAATGAATCAACGTCACGTCATAATAAAATAACGCAGCAGAAATAAACCGCTCACTGCTTCATGAAGCAACAGGATTATTTTTATTATTATTATTTTCTTGGACGAATAAAACCAGAAAACTGGACTGATGTGGTCTCTCTTCTGGTCTCTTCAGCTGCAGCAGTTTAGTTATGGTGATATATTTAGTTGTTTAATATGATCCGTACGTAGATTAACATGGTGGATGTCATGTCTTGTACACTTGGGTGTAGAATCAGAATCAGAATGATTTATTGTCAAATGCTCAGATCATGAGCCTGGTTGTTGGTCAGTCTTGTAAGGTTTCCCTGAAGGTGGTGTGGAGGTTGTGTGTCTGGGATGTGGACTGTGCAGTGTTGATCTTCCTGTTAGTTACAGAGTGACACTCTGTGCTGTACAGAGCTGCACAACACCAGGAAGTTTCAACGTTTGACACTTTCCATTGGGAATTAACGGGAATAAACCGGAAATCGTCTAAAAGTCAGGTTAGCCTGTAACAGGAATGTAGTTCAGTAAAAACCTGTAGCAGCATGATGATGGTTAAAACAAGCAGGTCTAATGTGAACTGAGCTGAATTTCTCTCCTCCATCATTTCTAGAAGCCACACTGCTGCACAGACCACATCCAGTCAGTCAGTCTGGATCAGAGTACACAGATCCACCAGCAACAACACACATCTACATGTGTTTATACAGCAGCTAGCTGCTATATCAGAGATGTTAAACGTGAGCTAGCTAACAGCATTTCACTGACAGTTTGAGTCTGCTCCAGGTTTCTGCCTCTTAAAGGAAGTTTTCCTCTTCACTGTCTCCTGGTGCTGCTTATGGTGGATCTGTTGGCTCTCTGTAAATAAAGAGTCTAGACCTGCTCTATATGTACAGCATGTACTTGTACTTCTGTTGTGATTTGGCGCTATATAAATAAGAATTGACTTGAATTTAAGAGGCTAGCTGTCATGGTGCTAGCTCTGTTTCTTCTGCCAGTTTTCACAGACTGTAGGTCAGAGTTTGGTTCAGCAGCTGATTGAGGAGAGATCATCTGTTCATTTATCCAGCATCAATCAAAAAATAGTTTCCAACATGGAATATTTCCAGAATTCCACAGCTTAACCTCCCATGGAAAGTTTAGTTTTGTTGTGGAGTGTATTTCTCTCCCAGAGGGTAAACACAGAGAGTGTGAGTTCAGTGTTGTTGGTGATCAGATGCTGACTGATGTCTGACTCTTTCTGTTTCAGAGGCGTTGAGCAGAGCCGTCCACCTTAAGAAGGAGCAGAGGATGAGGAGATGAATGGAGTGAAAGTGGAAGCAGAGCAAAGAGGAGAGGACTGTCAGCAGCTTCCTGCTCGAGGTCAGGGGTTAAACCTCCATCAAGGCTGCTGCTGCGTTGTGTTAGCTTATATTCAAATACATCACGTTACTTTAACACTGATTATTCATCGTTTTTCACAATAAAAGTCTCAGAGCCGGTCTCTAATGAGTCAGGGGCCTGAAGTGTGTCCAGTGTCTGGGTGTTGTGTAGATGACAGGTGATTGTTAGATGTTACTGTCAGTGTTGTTTCCTGCAGGAGAGGAGACTGTTCCAGAGACTCCGTCTGCACCTGTGTTAAAACACACCGTCCGTCAGTCAAAACGCCGTCACCTCTGCTCAGTATGTGGCAGAGAGTTCTCTCGTCCGTCTCGCCTGGCCGATCACATGAGCGCCCACTTGGGCGACAAACCTCACAGCTGCTCCGTGTGCGGGAAACGCTTCACAAAGAAGATAAATGTGGTGGTTCATCAGCGGGTCCACACCGGTGAGAAGCCGTACTCCTGCCCGGACTGCGGGGTCAGCTACGCCCAGCTGGGCTGCCTGCGGCGCCACCGGCTCCGACACGCCACAGAGAAGCCCCACCGCTGCTCGGCGTGCGGCCGCGGGTTCATCCAGCGGCGGCACCTGGTGCAGCACGAGCGGACGCACACCGGAGAGAGGCCGTTCTCCTGCCCGCTGTGCCCCAAACGTTTCGCCTCCAGGACGGGCCTCAGCGACCATCAGAAGACGCACGGAGAGGAGAACCTGCGCTCCTGCCCCGTCTGCGGCAAGGTGTTCTCCACGCCGTCGTCCTACAGGGATCACGTGAGGCTCCACACGGGAGAGAAACCACACCCCTGCTCGCTGTGCTGCAAGAGCTTCAACCGGCCGGGACTGCTGAGGAAACACCTGCAGAAACACAGCGAGGAGGAGAGAGCGCTCAGAGCTGAAGATGCTGCACACACGGTGAGTGACCACTGTGATCTCAGCTGGAAACTACATGTTTCTGAATGAAGGAGCATGGGAAGGTGTGTGTATGTGTGTATGTGTGTGTGAGCTGCTCAGTCATATTTCCTCTGTGTGAGAATTACAGAGTCGATGTGTTTCTCTGCTTCAGTCAACAGACAGGTTACATCAGTAGTTATTTGACAACATATCAGAAGCTGCTCAGAAACACAAGCGTTAGTATTGGATCTGGATTAAAGTGGTTTCTCTGTGACCTCAGACAGAGACTGAAGTTTATATCAGCAGTTAATGATGTTTTTAAAACCTTTACTGTGTTAATGAAACGTCTGTTCAGTCAGTCAAATCTGACAGACAATAGTCTCACATTTAGTTCAGACCTTGTCTGGATCAAAAACTAGCCAGTAAGAATACTACTGTTCAAACCTGATGCTTTTTCTCTTTCTGTTTCGAAACACCTGACCTGGCAAGCTGTGTTTGATCGTGTAATATTTCTATTCTTCACCAAACAAACATCTTCTCAGTTTGACTGAACCATTAATGGGACAAAACTCCCAAACTAGGTGAAAGGTGCAGACTAAAGACTTCATGTCTTATTTATAACATTTGATAAAGTTTCTCGATGTAATGCTAACTTCTTTTCATCACAGTGAAGATGAGCTTCTGTTAAAACTATGTTTTATCTCTGGCTATACAGGCGTCTGATTCAAGGTGTAAAAATGGAAACATATTCATGTTCTTGCGTACTTTGTGAATTGGTCCTAATAATCTCAATATCTCTGTAATGAATGATCATGTCTGAAACATCAAGGGGAGGCCTTGCAATCGCTGCTTCCTGTACCTAAAGATTTTCACATGGCTACGCCTTTGGGCAACTCCACCAGGGGCATACTGATTCGTCATACGACATCTGCGGCCGAGTTTCTGAAATTCAGCGGCTGAAGGGCGTGAGGTCTCACACGGGAGGCCCGTTTCAGTCGACGTCTGCAACCTTCTCTGTGCAGTGTTCCGAGCACCAGGAGATCCTGGGAGAGCTGCGGCGCCACCACCCAGAGAGCAGCCCCTTACGTCAGAGGAGCCACCAGGTGAGACACACCATTCTGAAAGCGGTGAAACACAGAAAACATCTCTGCTAGCGCTGAACTCCTTTGGATTTTGAACAGTATTGGTCTCTGTGATATTACCTTCCAGACTCCGTGGAAACGGGGATTTATTCCAGGAGCCACTGAATACCACTGCCTCCATCTGTTAGTGTGTTTGTGTTACTGTGGGGACTCAGTGGTGGAAGAGTAATCAGATGCTTGCTGGTAAAAGTACACAGTAACACAAACACTAACGATGGTGATGGTATTCAGCAGCTCCCAGTAAATCCCTGTTTTTCTCTATGGAGTCTGGTAGTGATACATAGAGATGTTTCTGGAATCCTGTCCATACTGTCGTCAGACACTTAGAATAACGTTTGACTGGTTAGAAAAGAGAAATGACTTTTTAAAGAGCAGAGGTCAGAGGTCAGAGTTCATCTCTGCTGTTTGTTCCAGAGCGTGAAGGAGCAGCTGAGTGACTGCAGTGTGGGTCAGGTGATCTCAGCAGGTGGTGATGCTGTGAACAGGCTGCAGGAGCTGGATGTCGACGACAGAAACAACAATGAAGGAGAGGACGTGGTGCGTTCACTGTCTGATGAGAAACTCTGCACATACAGCGACTCATCATTCCTCTGTGACAACACAGAACCTCACAGCTTGTTGTTTTGAATATGTTTAGAGCAGCAGCCGTACAACGTAAATCTCTCTCAGTCCTGCAGAGCTCAGCCCCGGTGACATGAAGAAGCCTCACAGCTGCTCCGTCTGTGGGAAGAGCTACCCGAGGCCATCCAGGCTCCGAGAGCTGCAAGATCCACGCGACGGAGCAGCCGCACCGCTGCTCGGTGTGCGCGGAGGCCTTCACCGCCGCCACCAACCTGAGGGCGCACGAGAAGACGCACCTGGCCGACAAACCTCACCCCTGCAGCATCTGCCCCAAGAGCTTCCTGAGGCCCTGCCTGCTTCGCAAACACATGAGGATCCACATCAGGGACGGACTCATCGCTGACCCCCAGGACAAGGTGAGACCAGAGTGTCTGTCTGTCTGTCTGTCTGTCCTCTCTCTAACAGCTTAAGTAAAGAGGTGAATGTTGATGAGAAAGTGTTTCTGTCTCAGGAGTTCTGGTCCAACCTGCAGACTGTGGAGGAGGAGAAAGAAGGGATGATGATGGAGGAGGAGGAGGAGGAGGAGGAGGTAAGAAATGGAGCTGTGAGGGCAAACTGCTGCCTTCAAATGAAGCTTGTTAGTTTCTGTTTTTAAGCAGGAAGAGTGGAGTATAGTCTTAGAAATGTCACAGGATGAGTCAAAAATCTGCACATTGAGAAAGGAGTTATTATTATTATTATTATCAAACTGTGTTTGATAACTGTCTAATAATCCTCCAGGACTCAGAAGACCTCTCAACTCCACCTCAGACCCCATCATCGTGAACCAGACCTCTACCTGGTAACCACGACAACCACCAAGAACATGAGGCAGGAGACGTCAGCGGTTTGATAAACTCTGATGGAGAAGAAGAAGCCTGGAGACCGGCGCTCATCAGTACGTCACTGAGTTCATGAACACATCACGAACAAACCACGACTCTGCTGTTTTTACTTTCTTGTTTCTACTTTAATAAAATCTAAATATCACAGCTGCTCGTCTCAGTCAGTACATTTGACTTTCTCTCCAGGTTAATGACAGATTCATTCAGACGTTACTTTAGTTGTTGCTTCACAGGTGAAAACAGAGATATGATGTGTTTAGTTGTTAGAGATTTCAGCTCAGCTTCCAAACTACATTTACATCCTGCAGTAGCTCACATCCTGAAAAACAACTAAAATCATCTTTGGCCAAACAGAACACAAGTGAAGAGAAAATAGTGAAGTGAGCCTGAGTAAAGTGAAGTAGGTAAATAACATTTTTCAAGAGAGAAAAAGTCAAATGAACTTGAAGCTGAAACAAGCAGCTTCATCTTTTTGAAATATATGAAAACACTTGTTTCAAACAAGGTGCCATTAAAAAGCTTAACTACAACTCAAAGACTTTACCTGATAGAAATCTGACTGTTGGTCCTGCTGCCTGGAACACCTGGTGATGAAGATCCTCACACACTTCATCACGGAGCTGCTGCTGTCACAAAAACACAGGTTAACACAGGTGCAGGTCCAGGTGTCAATCACACAACATCACACTCTGACTCACATCTGACTTTCCTGTGTCCTCTGACCGAGAAGCAGCAGCTCAGAGACGCAGGCGAACGGCGGAGGCGACGGTGAGAAGAAACACTGCTGTCCGGTGTGCGGCCGCGACTGCTTCAAAGCGTCTGCGCTGCAGAAACACCTGAGGATCCACTCAGGTGAGCGTCCGTTCCAGTGCCCCACCTGCAGGAAGAGCTTCACCCAGCAGGTCCACATGACGAACTTTCCAGAGATCACGGAGAGAAACCCTACACCTGCGACTGCGGCAAGAGCTTCACCTTCTCCAGCGCCCTGCGCCGACACCAGCGGCTGCACACCGACGCCCGGCCGTACCAGTGCTCCGTCTGCCACAAGACCTTCAAACAGCAGAGCTCGCTCAAGAGCCACCAGCTGACGCACTCTGGAGTCCGCTACCAGTGTCCGCTCTGCAGCAAGAGCTTCAGCCGCGCGCTCGAGCTCACCTACCACGTGGACGTGCACTCGGACGCCCGGCCGTACTTCTGCCACATCTGCAAGAAGAATCTGAGCGGAGCCAGGATCTACCGCAACCACATGAAGAAACACGAGTCACCCAGCTCACCGCTGTCATCGATGCAGCTGCAACGAGACGGACCGAGGGAAGCCGAGACCGTCTCAGACACTGAGGTCTTTAAAGGTTGATCATTGGACCGAAAGTTACCTAGCAACCAGTGATGTCGATGGACCAATGAACAGACACTGACTGAACTGAACTGAGCATCATTATATATCAATCAAAAGACTGAACCACTTTAAAGGATTCGTTTGGATTTTTCCACGTTTTTCTTCAAAGGGAAAGTTTCAGATGGATTCAGTCTCATGTCTGAGTAAAGTCCAAACCTGGTTACACACAGTGAAAACATCAAGACTGTAAATTATTATATTATTTTATTACTTCTCAGCAGAACTTGAGCCAGTAAAACTTTTATTTCAATATTTCAATGATAATGTTTCCTTTCTCAGTTTTGATGCCAAATTTCATTTCAGTGTCACGTTGTTTTAGCTCCACAGGTTAACAACATCCTGACATGAGACTGAGAATATTTCCTCCTGTTCAGTTCTGGCTGTGAAGTGATCTCTTCCTAACACGACTGAGCCAGTGTCCTACGATTCACTGACACACAGTGTGGTGTGCAGAGACAGAACACCAGTAACACACATTAACACACCATCATACTTTGATGATGGTGTGTTGTATTAACAAACCATGCTGTGTTTGTTAATGAATCCTAGAACATTTGTTATGTTGCTGCAGGAGATCAGCTCCATACATGGAGATCATGATGTGGCTGATGCCGTCCTCTCTGACCTGCTGTGGTAAATATCTTGATAATCACCATTTTCCAGTACTGATGTGTAATAATCGTGTGTGTGTCACTCACCTGTTTAAACTTCCTGGTTGACGTCCGTCACAGTCAAATCTTTTTTCTTGTATAAACTTTAATTGTTAAACCAGAAACATCTCTCGATCTCACTACCAGACTCCATTGACAAAAACAGGAATTTTACTGAGCAGAACACAGGAGCTGCTGGAATACCACTGCCTCCATCTGTTAGTGTGTTTGTGTTACTGTGAGACTTTCAGTGCTGGAAGGTAATCAGATGCTTTACTGAGGCAAAAATGCCTGGTAACACAAACAAACCTAAACTAACCAATATCTAACTTATCCCTGTGTGCTGCTCGGTAAAATTCCTGTTTTTGTCAATGGAGTCTGGTAGCAATGTTTCTGGTTAAAGGTTTAGAGAACCAGTGATCTCTTCAGTCAGTATGAACAGGAGGAACGTCTCTTTAACCAAACATACATCCATATTATTACATCAACTAAATGTGACTTTGGTGTTTGTTTCCATATGAAGGTCAAAGGTCAGCCACAGAGCCACACACCTGTTCAGTGCCTTGCTCAAGGACACTTCGTAAGGTTGATGAATCAACCCAAAGACGGTTTGTGTTTACCCACGAGGCCGTTCTGCTGCTACTGAGTGTGTCAGTGTCTGAATCATTAATAACCCTGAAGGTGAGAGAATCAACAGATTCACATATTTATAGTAGAAACCACTGAAACTCTGACGTCTGTTTCTGAAGCTTCCTGTTCAGTAAAGAGACCGAGACACAGAAACCTCTGTCATCAAGTCTTTTTTTTTAACTTCATCGATTCAGGTCTTATTCTGCACATTTAGGATTAAGGTTTAACACTTCTTATGTTTTAAATACTGTTAACTTCACTAGGTCTAAACTGACAAAGACCTGGATTATACAGAAACCCATTTCCACTGAGAAAAGATTTTAAAAACACTCAGAGGTTTTGAGATTGAGCAGTTGAGAAAACAGAGTCAGTGTGGTAGTTTTCACCTGTTCAAACCACCTGGCAACACAGTCATCGTCTGCTCCAGGATTTAATGAAAGAACAAAACTATTGGTCATGAGTCAGCTTCACAAAAGTAGTAGAATTTATGAATAAAGTAAAATATAAGTGTATAAAACATGTCTACTACGCATGAGGTGGAAGCCAGAACTCCTCTCCGTTTTTCAGCGCATGCGCCAGGCGAGCAACTGAAAGAACTGAATGGGCGCCATTTTTGATCCTGTATCCAGCTCTATTAATACGCCATATCTTCTCTCGAGCTTTACGGTGAATGTATTTTAAGACCAATCAGAAGCGGTTGCTAGGCGGACCAGAATCGACTGGCCAATCAGCGTTTTTCTGCCAATGTTAACTGACGTATATCGTCATTGGCGGCGACGTGTCTCGTCATTGGTCACGACCTTGTAGGAGGCGGAGAAACGAAGCCGGAAAAGAGATTTCAATCAAGTTTGAACCGTTTGCTCTGTTTGTCGGTGCTGTGAGAAAACGTCGTTACCGCAGAGTCTGGATGTTACAACAAACTGTGGAGCTGCTTTGTGTCGAACATGAGTGAGACTGGACGCTGAACACACCTGCGGCGTGAAGGTAAGGCTAACAGTTAGCGGTTAGCGTTAGCATTAGTGTTATCGGAGAGCGTTAGCACGAGCGGTGAGCGTTAGCATTAGCATGACATTGTAATGATATCGTTTAGTTCCATTTTCAGTCGTTTATATCGCGGGGGTAAGAGTGTGTTTGTGTTTGTATGACTGAGGCGTCCCTGACATGAGCTGTGGGCACCTAACGCGGACGGATGAGAACACAGTGGGCTGTTCGTAAACTGAAAAACCCTGTTTGTGTTTGTTTACACTTTACCGACATTTTGTGTCTCTGTCATTCTGTGTTCCATCCTGGTCTTTTTTATCTCCGTTAGTGGTGGTTTATCAGGTCGTTGTCATCGCTTTGAGGTCATTTTATATCATTTTGTGTCTCTACCTGGCTGTTTACACCTAGGTGTTAGCATTAGCATGACATGAGCTGTGGAGGCTGCTAACTGTTCATCTGTCTGTTCCAGCTCCGTTAGCTTTTCTTCACTCACACACACTTCACTGCTTCTCTGTAACGCTGAGCTCCATCTCGGTCAGTTTAAGTCAGTGTATGGAGGATTATTATTATTATCATGTGGCTGTGATCATGTTGTGTCTTTGTGGTTGTGTTGCATCGTTTTGTGTCTCTGTAGGTTTGTGTTTATTACAGGTCATTTAACGTTTCTTTGTGGTCATGGTGTGTTTCAGTGTGGAGGTTAAACATCTCATTGTGATCACTTTGCAACTCGGTTTATTGTCTCTCTGTTGTTTTGTGTCTTTGTAGCTTTGTGGTAGTAATCTGTCCACAGTTATCCATTGATCCCCTGTCGTGTATATTATTGATTAGAAATCTGTGGTGACTCGAGTCTTCATTGAGCTCAGCTTTGTGTTAAATCAAAGCTTGAAAACTGGCTTTTAACTGTCAGAGCAGGTCACAGTGTCTGAGCTCAGATTAGAAATTATTATAAAAAGTATTTTACATTGATTTTCTCTCAGGTTAATAAAGTCATATTCTAGTAACAGAATCAATTTATTCACCTGTGATTGTTGGTTCTAGTGTTTAGTTTTCAGTGTTTTCAGTGTATTCTTCTCCACAGTTCAGGTGTTGGAGGTGAACTGTTCTTTATTAATGAGCTTCTTTGTGTTTCAGGTGTTTTCCAGGTTTACTGCTTCAGCTGCTGCAGCCTGGACACAAACACCTGCTCTCACCTGACAAACAGGTGTGTGTTGTAAAGATTTACTCAGTGTGAAAAACGTGTTGATGAGCTGAATTATTAATGTTAATAACAGTGTTATTGTTTAAATCCTTGGTGTTTAATGAGTTTAGTGTTGAATATAAGAATAACTGACTAACCATGTCTATGTTATCAGTAAACAGTACTAGTTATAATCATTTTTAAAAACTCAGGATAGTTGTCAGTTAATTTTCTGCCTGTGGACTGAAGTATAATTAAAAACACCATGTGTTAAAACCCAATGAACTTAAGTGAACATTTTTATTCTCCAGTTCACAGTAATGATTCCAGTTAATATAGACATTTAACATAATCATTTTAGTTCGTTTTCCCCAAATATTTCTTGTTACTGATTCTTAAAGATGTGATGTTTTTCTTGTTACGTGACAGTAAACAGCTCATTTTCTGAAACAGCCTCTAATGTTTGTTAAATGTTGTGGTTCAGCTGTAATGTTGAATAATTCTCTGTGTTTTCATGGTTAAACTGTTGATGATGAATAGGTAGTAGTGTATTGATCATTTTCCTTTGTATGTTTCTCTTTGATTTCCTCCAGGTGTCACCACTTCGTCCACAACATCGTCCACCATCACCAAGACGTCATCCACCATCACAGAGAGTCTTCGTACAATGAAGAAGTTCTTTGAGACCAGGACAGAGGCCTCCAGGTAATTCACAGCTTTACATTACATTATAGATCTCCAGTAACTGATCTGAGGTCTGAACAGTTTGATTCATCATTACTTAAGTTTATTTACAGAGTTCATGAATATACAGTGTCTCTCTCCCTCGCTCTCTTACTCTTTTTCTCAAATTCTCGTGCTTCCTCTCTCTCTGCCTCCTTCTCTTTCTCTTGGACTAGTTCTGTTTAGTCCAGAACGAGTTAGTCCACACTGGTTTCTCTGTAGATGTAGTGTCTTTTAATTCTCTCTCTTTTGACAGTTTGAAGTTCAATACCCAGAAACTCTCCGTGCTTTTATTTTGATGTGTTAAAAATCACATCTTTATATCAATGTGTGTTGTTTTTTTCTCCACAGGATTCAAACTTTAACCATTAAATCACAGAGAGAAGAGACAGACGTGAAGACGTCAGAAGGTCAGTGTTAGTTTCTTCTTTTCAGTCTGACTCTTCATTATCTCAGCTGCAGTTTGACTCTTTAAAACCTCTTATCTGGAACAAATAGAAACTAATTAAAGCTGCTGTAACTTAGCAGTTTTAATTAGTATTATTTAGTATTTTTCAACAAAGTAGCTGCAAAATGTCTAAAAATACAAAATACATATGTATAAAACAGAAAATACGTTTTAAAAGGTTTTAAAAATAAGTATAAAACTTTTGATAAATACATTGAAAACCCTTTTAAAAAATTCAAAAAATGTATAAAACCAAAGATAAAACCATAAAAAAGAAATACAAAACCTTTTTTTTTTTTTTAAATAAAATGATTTGTATAACATCCGTTTCAAAATAAAGAAATGCAACTCAAAACTTTTGATGACTTTATTCCAGACAACATTTAACAAACCACAGAAAAGATAATGACATTTGACCACAAGGAAACAGTTGTTAGAACTGGTTAGGATTCATGCATATTTTCCAAAGTTGAACATGTCTACTAAGCATCTTTATGATCATTTAACTGCTCCTGATACAGTCATTAATTAATAGTTGAATCATGCAGCTGAATGTTCTCACAGGTGTTTAATAAAGACATATTAGTGTGTGGAAAATGTGCCCATGACTACTTTACAAATGGTGGAGAAACACAAAGTGTTTTCACTGTAACAACAGGAAACCAACACTGTTCACAGCAGTTAGATGGTGGAGGTCTTTTAACAGCTTCGTAACACTTTTTTTTTCTTTCATCCACTTCAGGTCTTCAGCTGCTGTCGTCTTCTCGTCCTGCAGAGACAACAACACGTCTATTTTTCTTTTCCGAAACTCTCCTTATTCATTTTTGATACCTAATTACAATGATTTAAACAAACCTTTTTACAACTCAGTCAGTATCATATATTCTAGTCTGTTTAATTAATTATTACATTCACAGTAATGACTAGAAATACTTCTGAAACTGTTTGTAAAATAAGAACCTACTGTAATTATTACAAAGTTATCTCTCAAATTTCTCAGTGATAAACATGAATCATGAAATAGACAAATAGATAGAGACAGTTTTTACCTTTCCTAATATTTCTTTTATTCTACTGAAATGAATTTGCTACGTCATATCGGTAGACTGCTACAACAGACGACTATACTATGACGTTTTTTGACCATTTTTGATGCCTTACTATACTATGACATTTTAATGTTTTTTAACACCTTACTACAATATGACGTTTTTTATTGCCTTACTATACTATGACATGTGGCTTAAGACAAAGGAACTATCTTAAAGCAGGCACCTTACCTTTGTTCTCCGCACACACATATTCAATCATTCACATCTCTATACAGTGTTTGTGGGCTAGGTAACATTTTGTTTTTGTCATTTGATTTTGCTATTTTGTTATTTCAAACTGTGCAACATCAGTACTCAGAGTCAATCTATTACTATGTTACGTAGTCCTGTTTATACTGCTCATGTTGTTTATCATTTTTATTATTATTGTCAATCATTTTTCTATCTTGTTTATATCATGCCTTTCACTGTGGGACTAATAAAGGATTATCTTACTCAAATAAAGACTTCTGAACTCAGACTGTTTCACCTGTCTGTTAAATATTGTATGAAAGTGAATAATTTTAGCTAGAGGTTAGGGTTACAATTATGGCTTTTAACCACTGGGTTACAGTAACAGGTTAAAGTAACAGAAAACACAACCCTAACCCTAACCTCTGGGCAATGGTGGCTAAAAGCCATAACCCTAACCCTAACCTCCAGCAACAACTGGTTAAAAAGACTGTAACCCTAACCCTAACCTCAGGTTACAAGTGATTGATAAAATCTAACCCTAACCCTAACCTCAGGTTACAAGTGATTGATAAAATCTAACCCTAACCCTAACCTCAGGTTACAAATGATTGATAAAATCTAACCCTAACTCTAACCTCAGGTTACAAGTGATTGATAAAATCTAACCCTAACCCTAACCTCAGGTTTCAAGTGATTGATAAAGTAAACTAACTAACCTCAGGTTACAAATGATTGGTAATATCTAACTAACCCCTTTCAAATTTAAGTGATTGATAAAATCAACTAACCTAACCTCAGGTTACGGTGATTGATAAATACCTTCTTCTAACCTCAGGTTACAAATGATTGATAAATCTAACTGTATAGTTCTGATGATTAGTAAAATCTATAACTAACCCCTAACACTCAAGATTTACAAATGATTGATAAATGTAACCCTAACCTAACCTTGACCTCAGGTTGCAAGTGATTGATAAAATGTAACCTAACCCTAACCTCAGGTTACAAGTGATTGATAAAATCTAACCCTAACCCTAACCTCAGGTTACAAATGATTGATAAAATCTAACCCCCCTAACCTCAGATTACAAGTGATTAATAAAATCCATCCTCCTAACCTCAGGTTACAAATGATTGATAAAATGTAACCCTAACCCTAACCTCAGGTTTACAAATGATTAATAAAATCCTTCTTCTGACTCGTGTAGCTGGAATTTGGGGTTAGGGTTAGTTACAGCCACCCATTGGTTTATGATGTGTCCAAAACAGAAACTCAACTCAAAGTTAAGTTACGACTTTATTGATTCTGTTGTTCTTGACAACATATAACAAACCACAGAAGATAATGACAGAAGTTTGACCACATGGAGACACATTGTTTTATTCTCTCACCTCACATTTAATGTAATGGTACATACGAGATATATACTTGTATTTAAGTCTTATGCCATCTAAACATCTTCAAAACATTAACTACTTTTGTTGTCCTCTTCTCATGATAGTCTTCTCCTCCTCCTGCTTAGAGAGAGAGAGAGAGACAGAGCATGTTAATCACGAAAACTGTCAGCAACTCCTGAAACTTTGCCTGATATAATTGAAAAAAGTTAGTATCCTCAAATTTTCCCTAATACCAGACGCTTTTCTATTCTTATTGTATATTAGAAATGACCTCTTACATTGTCAAGTTTTGAACGTACAACCACCACGCTTCTATCGTCATTTTTTTTACTTTTTTTGACGCCTTACTACACTGCAAGCATTTTTGACCATTTTAACACCATACAATACTACCAGCATTTTTGGCGCCATACTATACTATGACATTTTTATTATTTTAACACCATACATACTGCGGCATTTTTGGCAGCTTTACTATACTATGACATTTTGGTTTTTAACACCATACTACACTATGACATTTTGACCATTTGACTTACCACTATACTATGACATTTTTGGCGGCTTTACTATATATTGACTTTTTCTGTTTTCTTTCCTACTACTATAAATTTTGACCATTTTGGCCTTCTGATAATAGCAAATTTTTGATATTTTGACACCATACCATACTATAGCATTTTTGACATATACTATACTATAACATTTTTTGACATTTTGCTACATACTATACTATAGCATTTTTGACCATTTTTAACACCATACAATACTATGGCATTTTTTGACGCTTTACCCCTTACTATTGACATTTTGCTGGTTTTAACACACTATACTATACTATGACATTTTTTGACCATTTTTGACACCTGCATATACTACTGTTTTTATAGTTTTGACACCATACCTTGCAACATTTTTGCTGAATTTTTGGCGCCATATGCTGTATTTTGACCATTTTAACACCATACTATACTGCAACATTTTGTCCATTTTAACACCACTTTAATACTATAACATTTAATGGCGCTTTACTATACTATGACATTTTTGACCATTTTGTGCTTTACTACTACTGGCACAGCGCCATACATATACTGACATTTTGCAGCCATTTTGACACCATACCTATACTACTGACATTTTACGCTTTATATGACATTTTTGACCTTTATACCATACAATACTGCAACATTTTTAGCGCCCATATACTGTAACATTTTTGACCATTTTAACACCACTTACAATACTATGGCATTTGGCAGCTTTACTATACTATATTGTTTTGACCATTTGGCACTTTCTGCTACTATGACATTTTTGCTGGTTTTATTTTTCACATACTATACTATGACATTTTTGACCATTTTGACACCATACTATATGACATTTTCTAGTTTTGACACCATACCATGCTATGACATTTTTATAGTTTTTTGGCATAGCCTTTTATATGACATTTGTGACCATTTAACACCATACCCATACTATGACATTTTTTTACCATTTAACACCATACAATACTATGACATTTATGGCCTTTACTATCTATATTTTGGCCATTTTGGCCTTTTATACTATGACATTTTGACCATTTTGACATACATACTATACTATGACATTTTGACTTTACTATACTATGACATTTTTGACCATTTTTGACATACATATTATACTATGACATTTTTTCTGTTTTTAACACCATACTTTACACTATAGATTGCAGCCATTTTTGGCCTTATATAATACTGAAATTTTGACCATTTTGACACTATACTATACTATGACGTATTTTAACACCATACAATACTATGGCATTTTTTGACGCTTTACTATACTATGACATTTTTTGACCATTTTTGACGCTTTACTATACTATGACATTTTTTGCTGGTTTTTAACACCATTCTACACTATGACATTTTTTGGCCATTTTTGACGCTTTACTGTGCTATGACATTTTTTGCTGGTTTTTGATGTCTTACTACACTATGACATTTTGGACCATTTTTGGCCTTACTATAATATGAAATTTTTCGACCATTTTTGATTCCAGCAATACTATGAAAGCATTTTTGCTGGTTTGATGTCTTACCACAACTATGACATTTTGACATTTTGACACCATACTATACTATATTTTGCACTTGTTTTGGCGCCCATACTACACTATGACATTTTGACCATTTTGGCCTTTACTATACTATGACATTTTGCTGGTTTTAACACCTTACACCTCGACATTTTATTATTACATTTCCAGCTGCAAATATTATATTTTGCTCATTTTGGCCTTATACTATACTGTATTTTTACATTTTCGGCTTTATACTGCAACGTTTTGACACTTACTACTATGACATTTTGACCATTTTTGACACCATACTATACTATGACATTTTTTGCTGGTTTTTAACACCATACTACACTACAACATTTATTGGCCATTTCTGACACCATAAAATATTATATTTTCGCTCATTTGTGACGCCATACTATACTATGGCATTTTTTTGACCTTTTTCGACGCTTTACTATACTATGACATTTTTGACACTTTCTGCTATGACATTTTGACCATTATTGACTTCACTTACAATACCATATGACATTTTTTGACACCATAATATACTGACGGTTTGACACCATACTATATTCTGACATTTTTTGTAGTTTTTAACATACCTCGACATTATTGGCCATTTCAACACATAAATGTATATTTTTGACTCATTTTGGCCTTAGCCACTATATGTTGTTTTGATATTTTATTAACTGCCTATACTACCAGCATTTTGTCATTTTTGACACACGTCTATACTGCCTTTTTGCTAGTTTTGGCCATCTATACTATGACATTTTGACCATTTTGTTACCATACTATACTATGACGAAAGCATTTTTGTGCTTTACTATGCAAAACGTTTTGACCATTTTGGCATAGCATACTATACATGACATTTTGCTAGTTTTAACGCCTACACTATGACATTTTGACCATTTTGACACCATACTATACTATGTTGTTTTTTGACGCTTTACTATACTATGACATTTTAGCCATTTGTGCCATACCTTACTATGACATTTTTGACCATTTTTGGCCTTACTATAATATGAGGTTGCAGCCATTTTGTTCTTTATACTATGACATTTTTGACCATTTTGACACCATACTATACTACAGCATTTTGGCCTTCATACTATACTATGACATTTTGACATTTAACACCATACAATACTATGACATTTTGACCATTTTAACACACCCTTACAATACTATGACATTTTGGCGCTTTACTATACTGCTGACATTTTTGTGACCGTACGGCTTCTATACTATAACATTTTTATTATTTGTACCATACTATACAACATTTTGTAGTTTATAACACCCATACTACTACAACATTTGTGTATTTCGGCTGTAAATATTGTAATATTTTTAGCTCATTTGGCCTTATACTATACTCTGTTTTTTGACCATTTTCGACTTTACTATACTATATTGTTTTTGACCATTATTGACACCATACAATGCTACAACATTTTTGACTTCATACTAACTATGACATTTTGTAGTTTTTCTTCCTTCCTACCTCGACATTTATTGGCCATTTCTGGCTACATAAATATTATATTTTGCTGTTTTGACATATACTATATGACATTTTTGACCTTTTCGGCTTTTACTATACTATCATTTTTGCTGGTTTTAACACCATACTACCTGCAAACATTTTGACCATTTGACACCATACTATACTACGTGTTTTGCTAGTTTTGATGCCTTACTATGTAAATTTTGACATTTTGACACCACTATACTACGACGTTTTTGACCATTTAACACCATACTATACTATGACATTTTTGACCATTTTTAACGCCATACACAATGCCTGACGTTTTTGGCTACTATACTATGACATTTTTATTATTTGGCGCTTTACTATACTATGACATTTTTGACCATTTTGACACCATCTATCTACATGACTTTTTTGCTGGTTTTAACACCCTACTACACTATGACATTTTGGCATTTTGGCGCTTTACTGTGCTATGACATTTTGCTGGTTTTGATGTCTTACTACTATAATAATTTTGACCATTTTGTACCTTACTATACTATATGACATTTTGCTGGTTTTAACACCCATACTACCTACAACATTTATTGGCCATTTTGTACATAAAATATGTATATTTTTAGCTCATTTTGGCCATACTATCTATGACATTTTTTGACCATTTTGACTTTACTATACTGCGACTTGTTTTTGTACTTTGCTCACTACTTAACGTTTTGACCATTATTGACACCATACAATACTATGACATTTTGACCATTATTGACTTTCCATACAATACTATGACATTTTGACACCATAATATACGCTTGGTTTGACTGCCACAATACTATGACATTTTTGTCATTTTGTACCATACTATATGACATTTTTTGACCATTTTAACACCATACTGCTCTGCTGTGTTTTTGACCATTATTATTTTCATACAATACTATGACATTTGACCATTTTGACACCACTTCTATGACATTTTGCTGGTTTTAACACCATACTACACTATGACATTTTTGGCCATTTTGGCAGCTTTACTGTGCTACAGCATTTTTGGTTTTTGATGTCTTACTACACTTCACCAGCCATTTTGGCCATTGACACCATACTATAATATAGATTTTTGACCATTTTGGCCTTTACTATACTGACTGTTTTTTACTGGTTTTTAACACCCATACTACCTCCGACATTTATTGACATTCTGACTGCCAAAATATTATATTTTTGCTCATTTTGACACCATACTTTTATACTATGACATTTTGACCATTTCGGCTTTACATACTATGACATTTTGACACTTTTACTATACTATGACTGTTTTTGACCATTTTGACGCCATACTATACTATGACATTTTGTCCATTTTTACATTATATATACTATGACATTTTTGACCATTTTGACGCCATACTATACTATGACATTTTGACCATTTTGACTTATACTATATATGACATTTTTGCTGATTTTGGCATATATACTATGACATTTTTATACTGACGCCTTTATTTTATATTGTTTTGTTATTTCTATACAGAAGAGCATTTTTTGTAGCCATTTGGCCTTTACTATGCCTGCATTTTGACCATTTTGGCCTTTATACTGTTTTTGACATAACTATACTATGACATTTTTGACTCTTTTGGCCTTACTATATTACCAAATTTTTGACCATTTTGACACCATGCACTATACAAACATTTTTGACCATTTTGACACCATACTATACTATGACATTTTATTATTTTGGCCTTATACTATAATACAAATTTTTGATATTTTGACACTACATACTATACACAACATTTTCTGTTTTAACACCATACAATACTATAGCATTTTTGGCTTTACTATATATTTTGTTGTTTGACTGTACTATAATATAATTTTTGACCACATTTTGGCGCTTTACTATACTATGTCATTTTTTGCTGGTTTTAACACCATACACACTACAACATTTATTGTGTTTCAGCACTATAAATATTATATTTTCGCTCATTTTAGCGCCCATACTATACTATGGCATTTTTGACCATTTTGACGCTTCTATACTATGACGTTTTTGCGACACTACTATAACGTTTTGACCATTTTTGACGCTTTACTATACTATGACATTTTTGACCATTTTGGCCTTTACTATACAGCATTTTTGACCATTTTGGCCGCACTATATGACGACACCTTACACTGTTTTTGTTGAACATTGCATACTACCTTTGTTGTTTTTTGACTAATTTGGCTTTATACTATACTATGACATTTTGCTTGTTTTGGCATATACTATAATATAAATTTTTGACCATTTTATTTCCCATACTATACTACTGACATTTTGTCATTTGACACCATACTAACCTATGACATTTGCATATTTTGGCCTTCATACTATAATATAAATTTTGACCATTTTGGCTATACCTATACAAGCATTTTATGGTATATACTATATAACATTTTTGCTGGTTTGATGTCTTACACTATGACATTTTGACCATTTGTACCTTACTATAATATAAATTTTTGACCATTTTGGCCTTCTACATGACATTTTTGCTGGTTTTTAACTTTCATACTACACTATGACATTTTTGACCATTTAACACCATATATACCTGACGTTTTTGACCACCTTTCACTTCAATACTTGGTATTTTGGCTTTACTATACTATGACTTTTATATTTGGGCGCCATATTATACTGACATTTTGCTGGTTTTAACACCATACTATATTATAAATTTTTGACCATTTGACTCATACTATACTTTATGACATTTTTTGTGGCCATTTTTTGACTTTACTATACCTATGACATTTTTGACCATTTTGGCCTTTACTATACTGACATTTTGACACTTTACTATACTAGCATTTTTTGTTGTCATTTTGGCCTTATACTATACTACAGGCATTTTTGTCATTTTGTACAGTATATACGCAAAACATTTTGCTAGTTTTAACTACTATACTGTTTTGGCCATTTTTAACATAATACTATACTATGACATTTTTACTTGTTTATTATACTATAATAGCAAATTTTTGACATTTTGACACCATACTATACTATAACATTTTTTTTTGCTTGTTTTAGCGCCATATATAATATAAAATTTTGTATTTTGGCAGCTTTACCATATACTATGACATTTTTGCTGGTTTTAACACCATACTACACTATGACATTTTTGTCATTTAACTATACTATACTATGACATTTTTGATATTTTTAACACCATACAATACTATGACATTTTTTATTGCTTTACTATACTATGACATTTTGCCTGGCCATTTGGGCGTCTCATTATACTAAGCTTTTGCTGGTTTTAACACCATACATAATACTAAATTTTGATAATTTTGACACCATACTATACTGACATTTTGACGTATTTTTAGCATATACTATACTATGACATTCTTTCACCATTTTTGTACCATAATATCTACAATTTTACGTATTTTAGCGTATATTATACTATGAGCATTTTTGCTCATTTGGCGCCGCCTATACTGACATTTTTTGCTTTGTTTGATGTCTTACCACCTATGACATTTTGCTAGTTTTGAGGTCTTGATGTTTGGTATATCATAGATTTTGGCCATACTATACTATGACATTTTTTTGCTGGTTTTAACTTTCGCCTACACTATATTATTAGCCATTTCAACACAAATATTATATTTTTGCTGTTTTGGCCATATATACTATGACATTTTTTACTCATTTTGACCTTATACTATATAACATTTTTGACCATTTTGACACCATACTATCTGCCATTTTAACCATTTTGATGCCATACTATACTAAGCATTTTTTGACCATTTTTGACACCATTCAATACTAAGACATTTTTTTCTAATTTTTAACACCATACTATAGTATGACATGTTTTAGTGGTTTTTGACGCCATACTATACTATGACATTTTTTGGTGGTTTTTGATGTCTTACTATACTATAACATTTTTTGGCCATTTTCGATGCCATGCTATACTATGACATTTTTTGAGACTTTACTATACTAATACATTTTTGAATGGTTTTTGACACCTTACCATAATATGACATTTTTTGAAGTTCTTTTTATGTCTTACTATACTATGACATTGTTTTATGGCTTTATTTTTGCAAGTCATTAAAAAAATTTTTTGATACTTTACTACTCATTTTTGACTATTTTGACTTCATGCTAACACATTTTGTTAGCCTGCATTATGACTTTTTTTAAAATGGTTTTGACACCCTTACAACATACTATGACATTTTGACACCTACTATATATATTGTTTTTTGGCGTATGTCAATGGTCTATTAGACAGGTTATATAGCTGTTTTGTAATTACACCTGGAAACCTCAATATAGTCTCGAGACTTCTTCATTGTACAAAGACTGGGTGATAAATGATATGTCTCTGCGATGTAAGACTACGTCTCTGTGATGCATGGACATTGTCTCTGAGATTATGGACAAAGTCTCTTTGATCATAAGACAATGTCTTGCTGAAGTCATGGGCAGTATCTCTGAGATCATAGGCGATTGTCTCTGTGATCGTGCTTTTTTATTATCTCCTGGTCTGGCGGTCATGCAAATGAATCGAGAACCACATTATCTCAGTTCTTGCGCAGAGCTCTACGAGCGCATGAGACAGTATCTCTGATCATGAACAGCGTCTCTCCTGTAACGCGACGAGGTCTCACCGATGCGTGGACAGTGCTCTGGTGCGTGAGCGATTGCTCCCTCATTCCTCAGCAATGTCTCTCGATCGCGGACCATGTCTCTCGCGATCGTGGTTGGCCTCTCTACGATGTAGACTGACGTCTGTGATCGTGGGCGATGTGGACCAAGTAGTGACACCTGGAAATCAAAAGAAACGCCGAAAATGATCAATACACCTACCTGTTCCTCATAACAGTTTAACCATGAAAACACGAAATATTCAACATTACAGCTGACCACAACATTTAACAAGCATTGAAGGCTATTTCAGAAAATGAAATACTGATTTACTGAATCCTGAACGCCGACAGTTTAATGTCAGTGCTCCTTCAGACAGTTTATGTAAACTGTTTATTAATTACCTGGAGACTCTCACACCAGTCTCCAAGGACTTCTTCATTGTACGAGCCTCACGGGTGATGCGTGGACTGTCTCTTGTGATCGTGGACTACGTCTCTGTGATGTGGACAATGTCTGAAGTTATGGACTAAAGTCTTTGTGATGCTTGTAATGTCTTTGTGATCCGAGGCTGATGTCTCTGAGATCGTAAACGGTGTCTCTGTGACCGTGTAATGTCTCTGATACAGCATTGGTACCGTCGGTCGAGGAGACCACAGTGTCACTACGATTTGCTGAGCTCTACGAGCATGGGATTAATGTCTCTGATCATGGACAGCGTCTCTCTACGTCTTCGGTAGTCTCTGCGATGCGTGGACAGTATATCTGATTGTGGGCGATGTCTCCTCATCCTCAACAATGTCTCTCCGATCATGGGCCATCTCTCTCGATCGTGGAGCGAGCGTCTCTCGATCGTGGACGTATCTCTGATTATGGACAGTCTCACGATCATTAAACAATATCTCTCTGAGCGCCAGCAATACCCGATAATGAGGACCGTCTACAGATATGAACCAATGCTCTCTGATAAATGAGGCCAGTATATCACATCCTCAACAATATCTCTCAGTCGTGCTGGGCGATGTTGTGGTGATGGTGACACCTGGAAGAAATCAAGAAGAAACATACAAAATGATCAATACACTACTACCTATTCATCATCAACAGTTTTAACATGAAAACCAGAGAAATATTCAACATTACAGCTGAACCACAACATTTAACAAACATTGACTGTTTCAGAAAATGAAATACTGATTTACTGGATCACGGAGCATAACAGTTTTAATATCAGTGCTCTGTTGGACGATTTATATAAACTGTTTATGAATTACCTAGGCCTCTGTCCTGTGGTCTCAAAACTTCTTCATTGTACAAAGACTCTGTGATCATGGACTCGTCTGCGATCATGGACTACCTCCTCTGTGATGCGTGGACATTGTCTCTGAGAGATTATGGACCAAAGCCTCTGTGATCATTGACAATGTCTTTGTGATAGATAGACGATGTCTCTGAGATCATAAGTGACTCTGTGACCGTTAACAATGTTTCATGATGCAGTCATGCCGATGAATCGAGGAATACAGTCTCACTACAGTTCTTGCGCAGAGCTCTACGAGCATGGACAATCATCTCTGATAGACAACGTCTCTCGTCTTTGACAAGGTCTCTGCGATGGTGAGGACAATGTCTCTGATGGTAGACGTGTCTCCTCATCCTCAACAATGCCTCTCCGATCGCCCGGACCATGTCTCTGCGATCATGGACAAAGTCTCTGCGATCATCGACAGTATCTCTCAGTAGTGGGCGATGTTGTGGACCAAGTGGTGACACCTGGAAATCAAGAGAAACATGAGAAGGTGATCAATACACTACTACCTATTCCTCTGTTAGTTTAACCGCCAAAGCAGAGAAGTAACATTACAGCTGAACCTAACATCAACAAACGTAGGCTGTTTCAGAAATGAAATACTGATACTAGATCTGAACATAAACAGTTTAATGTCAGTGCTCTGTGTTGGACAGTTGATGTAAAGCTGTTAGTGGTGCCTAGAGCCTCTGTCCTGGTCTCAAGAACTATTCATTGTCGATGATAGCTCTCTCTGTGATGAGTGGGCCCGTCTCTGTGATAAATAGACTACGTCTCCTTGACCATGAGACAATGTCTCTGATTATAGACCAGCCTCTGCGACCATGGACAATCTTCATGATCATAGACTGATCTCTCTAGATCATAAACGGTGTCTCTGTAATCGCCGACAATGTCTGCAAGTCGCGGGTCATGCCGTCGAATCGAGGAACCACAGTGTCACTACAGTTGCTGGCACAGAAGCTCTGAGCATGGATAGTGTCTCTGATCATGGACAGCATCTCCTCATCTTGACAAGGTCTCTGCTGATAAATGAGCCATTCTTCTCTGATAGGTAGACGATGTCTCCTCATCTCAACAATGTCTCTCCGATCTCATGGACCATGTCTCTGCAATTGTAGACGATATTGTGGAGCGATATGGTAATTCAGTAGGTGACACCTGAATCAAGAGAAACGCCACAAAGGAAATAGTCAATACCTACCTGTTCTCCATCAACAGTTTAACCATGAAAACACAGAGAAATATTCAACATTACAGCTGAACCACAACATTTAACAAACATTAGACAGAAAATTTAATAGTTGTTGGGGGTGTAAATCGTAATAATAAACGAATAAATTCAATTAAATATCAACAAATTCTGGAGGAAGACATCCTAGAGTCAGTCAGGAGTGGGGCTGGGTACCGAACTGCGGTTCTTTTATGGCACCGACCGAAATGCTTCGATACTAGCTGGTATCGAAAGATGCCTTGTTTTTCGGTGCTAAGTTTCGATACCAAGGAGTTAATCACGTTATCAAGATCTAATAATGCTGCTGGTGATTGGCTGTAACGTTACACACGGTAGAGGCATGCAGGAAAAATATTTATGTGTTACACCCATGCGGTTTACGTGTATCTGTGTTGTGAACCACAGTGTGTGTGCCGAAGCGGTTAAAAAAATGCGACCAAGGTCAAAAGTGTGGCTCCATTTTAGCAAGATTGATGCCAATAGTGCGCGATGCAATATTTGCAAAAAGGACATCGTTGCTAAGGCCGGAAACACGACCAATTTGATGAAGCATTTGAACGTGCACAGAATCAATTTAAGAGCAGAAAGTTGCTCCGTGTTCAGCTGCACAAAGATTTAAAGGTCCTTAGTCTGCAGGAGTGAGCATCAGACACTGACTTGTCATTTGTTCTTTCGCACTGAAAATTATTTGTTGTTTATTTTTTATGTTAGAAAACTGCTTTGAGTGGTAAAATGCTAAAAAGCTAAAAAATAAAACTCAAGATCTGTACCATGATATGTGATGTAATTTTCTTTGTTAGAATTGATTTGATAAAATTGGTATCGAAAAATGTATCGATCAGGAACCAGTATCGAAGTCAAGGTATCGGTATTGAAATTTTTTTAACAATGCCCAGCCCTAGTCAGGAGAGTAAAACAGTAAAGAAGTTGTTTTGTTTTTTTTAACAACAGGAACAGGATCAAAATCAGACCTCTAAATCCACCACAAACCACTTCACTCTGACTTACTGCTGGTTAACAGTTTTAAAATAAACCTTTCAAGACACATAACAATCAGTGACAGTGAACATGATGGAGAGGATGGCAGTAAATTCACTGGGTAAACTGTCATTGCCCCCTAGAGGCCACAGAGATCATTACACCTCCAACAAACAACATCATGATGATTGATCTGGTCTGAGGTTGGTCCTGAAGGTGGCAGTATGGGACAGGTACTGGAGCTCTCAAACTCATCAGGAGTCCTGGTCAAGCTCTTGTCTGACTCCAGACTCCTGGTCCAGCTCCCACAGAGGGGGGTGGGGTCAGTGGGTGGAGTCAGAGGGAATAAATCCAGCCCCTCAGTGTGAGCTGCAGGATAAAACCTGCTGCTGCATGTTGATCTGACAGTTCAGCTCCAGGCTGCTGCATCTCATCCTCACTCTGATTCTTCAGATTTTTAAATCTCTGAGTTTTCAACATGTCAACCGCTCTGATGCTGCAGGAGGATTCCACCAACAGCTCAGTGAAAAACACGACTGGAGCTCATGACTGGACTGAGGTGAGAGTTTAGACCGAGACTGAAAAGTATCAAAAGTCAAATTCACATTTTTCTAATAATGCAGAATTATATTACTGTGATTATTATTAATGCATTAACATGTGAGCAGCAGTTTAACGCTGCAGCCGGTCAAGGTGGAGCTCCTTTATCTAATTTATAGACTGTTTAATTCAGCGGATCTTAACCTGAGGGTCTGGAAGATAATCAATCGACCAACAATCAAGTAAATGATCAAGTTAAATCAATAAAGAATCAGGAGATCGTTCGCAAGATAGAAAAATACATATTTATGTTGTACAGATTCTATTTTTACAACCTTTCTCTAATGTTTGCATTTTCATTTTAAAGTTTCTGCAGCTCAGAGTTAGTGGTACTAACAACTACAGCTGTCAAATTAATATAAAGCAGCATTCATTTACTAGAGTGCAGTACTGAGACTTTACTCCAGTACTGCACTGAGGAATAACTGGGGGGGGGGGGTTGAAGCAGCTAAATGCAAATTTGAAAAATGAATTTAACACGAACAACTGTCAGAAACTGCAAAAGGGTTCAATTTGGAATTAATACAACAGAGTAGTCATTCTTAACATTAAATCAGCTGCAATAC
Source organism: Lates japonicus (assembly GCA_033238685.1). NCBI lineage: Eukaryota > Metazoa > Chordata > Actinopteri > Centropomidae > Lates > Lates japonicus. The sequence continues at coordinate 38,767 of BRZM01000027.1, read as the reverse complement.
TTTAGATTTTTACTGAAGTTTGTCCCTGGAATTATTAATGATTTAAAGTGTAATTAATTTTTCACTTGATCAGTTTGAAAAGAGGAAGAGGTCAGTTATATTGATTAGAAACTCCCTGATGAAGTGAAGTGATTCTGGCTGAACATCAGCTGCAGAGTCACTAAACTGTGCATGAGTCTCCTCAAACTCTGTGGGGTTTTTGTGTCTCGCCCACAGTTTGACTTCTTCTCTATTTTAAACACTTTCACACTGCACATCTGCAGCTAATACAGACCTGAACTAAGAGGACAAATCTGGGTTTTTCTGCTCGTCAACAATCCCAAACACTGACCGTTTCCACCTGAGGAGTACTGTCTTTCTACAGCCTCATGTATCTGAGAGCTCCACTGGAGACAGATAATTAATCTGCTGATATCTGCACTCACAATGCCAATAAAGAGTGTAGTCTTTTGGTCACTTGTGGACATGTGTTTGAATTTAAAATATTAAGCAGAGTGCATTAAATGTGTGTTCTGTCTCAGAAACAAACAGATTTGAAAACAACACAAACTGAAAAACTTCACGTTGGTGAAACTCTCGCTGCATCAGAACTCTAATCAAAGAAACTTGTTTCTAATTTTAAACTTGAGAAGTTTTGTTTTGCTGAGTTAAATGTTTTTCAGTGCGACAGCGGTGACGTTAAAGTGAACTGTCGTCTCCTGTCTGCAGGTGTATGAAGCTGTCAGGTGGATCCAGCTGGTCATGGCTCTGCTCAGGTGAGTCACCCTCAGCCTGCTGAGAGAATTAAAGTCTGATCCTTTACACCTCTACAGCTTTGATCAGTTTTCACGTTAAACACTGTTCTGACCTTAAGATCTTTACTTTACTCATGTGTTTGTCTGAATCACTTTCATATCTGGGTCGCTCATGTTGTCAGGGACCAGTGGGAAAGAGCTGAAAGGTCAGAGGTCAGAGCACTCAGACAAAAGAAGAAGGAAATGTTCCAGAAATAATCTCAACAGCTCTTTTTCTTTGATGTTTTACAGTTTTACTTCCTGCAGAACTTTGACATTTAGGGAAGTTTCCAGAAGCAGCGTAAACCACAGTTACTGGATCAAAACATTGTGACTTTAACTCCGTCCACTGATAATAGAACTATAATATTCCCCTCAGTATGATGCGATGTAGATATATGGTGTCTATTTTAACACCTGTCTGGGATCTGGTTTTCAGTGTTCTGGGTTCAGGCTCCATCATCATCTGTGTGCTGTTACAGAGACTCAGTCGGAGGCCGGAGGTCAGTCGCTGACACTGTCTATTTCTCATAAACACACAATCTTTTTGACCCTTACAGGAGCCCATATATATCTGTATATTTAGAACTTTAGTCTCACTGGTAGAAGATAATGGGATGATTTGAAAAATACTCAGCTAGGATGTGAACTGGATCATAAGTGAACTGTAAACTCAGTGTTATGTACTGCCCCATCACTCAGTGCTGTGTGTTTGCAGCTGCAGCCTCTGTTCCTGCTCAGTGTGTCCGACCTGCTGCTCGCTCTCTGCTGGCTGATCGGAGCTGCTGTGTACTCTACACACTGCAACAGCCTCAACACACACTGCTACAACCTGCACACTGTGGAACAGGTAACACAACACTACACATCCTACGCCTGATATATCTTCTTCCTCTGGGCCTTGGAGGACTCACTATGAACACACAGCGTCCTGCTGCCACAAACACTCACTACAGCACCAAACGTGGATTACTCCGCCGCTGAAAATAGTCCCCAACAGATGTAGCTGTTTGACAAAGTTACTGAGCCTTTTCTACAGCTGTGATCTCTCTGCTGGCCAAAAAGCACGATGAGAACTGTTTAGATTTATTCATAAAATGATTCTTTAATACACAGCACAAGGTGGGACACATGGCCTCGGCTCATGCTGGTTTTCTGGGGAAAGTTCCGAGCTTTTCTAACACCACTGCAGAACATTGAGGGATTTCCTTGACCTCAAAACAAACCACTGTGTGTTTCCGTAAAAGTCTGATAAAATAAGGAACCTTCGTACATAAAGCTCGCTCTGAATCCTCCTGACCCAAACAGACAGATTACAACTGGAAAGTCTCAACTTCCTCCTGAGAAATACACCTGAAAGCACAACCACAGTGATAACATCAAACCAGACCACAGGTCCAGATTATTTTAAGGTGGGGGGCACAGGGGGGAACAACATGTGACAACAAAAACAATCTCTCTGCAGCTAAACTCTGCACAACATCTGCTAACAAAGACACTAAGGTCTGATAACATTATGGTCAGGGTTCCTGCAGAGACAGAGCTTTTTATTAAACAGTAAGATCCAGAAACATCACGATATATCACTTCCAGACTCCACTGACAAAAACAGGAATTTTACCGCACAGAACACAGGAGCTGCTGGAATACAAACACAAACAAACTAACAGACTATTAAGAAGAGGTTTTGTACTAATGTAAAAGTCTCAAATTTCCCTTTTCTCTGTCCAGTTGTTGAGGTGAGACACTGATGGTGAACAGGGTAAAGAATTTAACTAATACATATCATCAGGAAACTTCCCCAGCTGATTGCTTACATAAAGACAATTACTTTATTGAAACTTTTCTGAAATTTAATGTCTAAATGTGCAATTTATGGATAATCTAAGATGATCTGAACATTGGACAAAGCCAGGTTGAAAATTCTTGTTTCATTTTGTTGACACATTAGAGTCAAACAGAGGGGATTTAGGATATCTCTTTTTATAACTACATAAGCCAGAAAACACTGGCGACAGCCCCATGTTCTCCATGTTTTTAGGAATAAAATGCTCTATAAATGGCAGGCTGTTGAAATGAAGATTTCTGGCTCAGTGTGTGAGAAAGACTCACTATTAGAAAAAAGCCTTTAAAGATATGAACTATAATTTTAATCTACAGATGTAAATAGAGTGTAGTAAAATAAGACCCTGAATGCGTATGTTTTCTTTCCATTACTCTGAAATAAAATGGAAACAAAACGAAAAATCTCAAACTTGACCAGTACACGAGGAAACAAAGTTTTTTCCTCTAGAGTCTCGCCCTCAATCTACCTTGAAAACACAATGAACAAGCAACAAACTTTTACTGTTAATTCATGTCGTAAAACAGGAAACAGGAACCCTGAGACGTCACCGTAACTGTAGCACCATCTCCATGGTAACTGAAGCTAAGTCAGACAGCTAGGCTAACCGCAGGAAAACAGCTTCCCCGGCAAACTGAACCGAATTAATTTCTATAACAGTAGTTATCAGAGCACCGTTGTGACTCACACACGTTACTTTACTGCTGCTAAACACCGAGGTCCATGACTGAGTGATGAAGCTACAGTTGATGGGTACAAACACTTCCTGTATGAGTTTCAAATTAAAAGCCTTCTAGCGTTTCAAACATAGTCCAGTCATATGTTAGGTTTCCACATACATGTGTATATATGCGACTCAACTCATTCCTGATTCCAATATGTTTGCGAAATTTCTCGTATGTTGAAAAAAATGTACTTATGCAGCAGATTTTTGACAGGTGTGCCACCGGAAGTTAGCATAAAAACGAATTAGCTAACTTTTTGACGGCAATGATAGAATGCTAGCTGTGTAGTTCATACAGTATACATACACTGTAGTTCATAGTTGTATTTTTTAACAAAATCAAAAACATGCCACATATCTGGCGGACCAACATACTGACAGTCTTTCTGTTTTATCAAAAAAAAACAAAAAAAAAAACGGCGGGATTGCAACCTGCTTTACACAATGATTGACATCACTTACAGCCAATGAAAACTGGGGGCGCACACGGGTGACCAATCACATCGCAGGAGGCAGTGACCAAAGAAAACCCGCGTCTGAACCAAACTCCCAAACAAACAACTTTTAGCAAAACTATTGACTAAACCGGATTTAAAAGTGATTCTACACACTGTACAGAATTACCATAACACGTGTGTCAAGGTGCAGGTTGGTTCTGCACAATAATAACACACAAACACTTTTTCACTTTAAATGACTGTAAAACACGTAAATGCTAATTTTGGACTATTTATACTCCGTGTCAGAGTTTCACTAACTGTTTCACGCTCAGAAAAACATCACGTTCACTCACATTTAAGTTTTGAGAGGCTGGAAATCCTCCAGGAATAAGAATCCACAGCGGGATGTTGCTGGTCAAACACCGGAACTAGCAAACAGCAGCTGAGGCCGAGCATTCAAATTATAAGTTCGGTCCCGCCTCCCTGTTCAGTGATTGGATGAAAGGCCTGTCAATTAAGCCTGTGATTTACTTGAAGTCATTTCCATTGGACACAAAGAACTAACGTTGTTTTCCATTCACCTGCTGGAAACCAAAGCAAACTGCAGCTGTTGCTACTCATCTTTTCTGTCTTGATAATTCTGCTTCATGATGAATCAGATGATTGTAGATCTTATTCTTATTTTGAATGTCCCATATGAGACATGACAAGCTAAGGATTGCCACCATATTGATTAAATCATGGTCAGCAGAAAATAACTTGACTGCTTGCGTTAATAATCTTTAGTGCCTCAGAAAGTCTGTTCTCATCCTTCACAAACAGGTCCCATATGGTCTAGCGGTCAGGATTCCTGGTTTTCACCCAGGCGGCCCGGGTTCAACTCCCGGTATGGGAACAAATCTCTTTGTGTTCTGGATCAGGATTACAGGACAAAATGGAATGCCCTTTATTGTCATTATACTAAAAGTACAACGAGATTGGAGAGCTTCTCCTTTTCAGTGCAAACATAAAAATATACAGAAACAAAATATATGAAAAGATACTAAAACAGTGCAACTCTATGTATAATGAGTATAAGTGTGAATGTGAATGTATTGCACAGGACGGTTGTACAGATAAATAGTTCAATATTAAAGTGCACAGAGTGAGGCATATTGCACAGTCTATGTTCTGTTGACTGTGGCATCTAATAATTAAGACGCAGTTAGGTTGGAGGAGGATCGCTCTTTGTATTTATTACAGCGACGCCAAAGATTAGAGTTTAGTGTTTCTGAAATCCTTTGTTCCCATACGGGGAATTCAGACCCGGGCGCCTGGGTGAAAGCAAGTCTGACCAACTAGACCAGCACTTGGAGATGAATTCTTTGTAGCTGTAGAATTATAAGTCCACAGATGATAGAGTTGTCATCTTGTGATAACCAGTCAAAACAAGTCTTAGGCAGCAGAATTGCTCAAACAGCATGATACTAGTCTGAGGTCCGCTCCTGGAACCACAGCTTCGCAATCAGGTCCTCAAGCCAATCATTTCCAAATGGGTGAAGGCGAGGACAGACTGGGATGGTCACCACACAGTTGTTGGTTTGTGTGTAGTCCCATATGGTCCTAACCGGTCGTTCCTATGGTTTTTCACCCAAGCGGCCAGGTTAGGCATCATTGTAGAATTTCCTTATATCATAATCGTGCCTTTAGTGTAAGATCCTGTATCGAGACACTAACTTTGTTGTCTGTAATGACAGATGCTAGTTACTGTGTCACGGTGAAACCTGGAACCATGGCCACACAAAAACCGCCATTGACATTTCAACGAATCGACGGCAGAATATTGATAAAGATATTATCGTAGGTGTGATATGATCCTGTGTTAACACAGGTCTCAATTTCTAGGGACCTCACACAAAGCTCTGTGTAGATACAACGATCCTATCTCAGTTCTGTCTTTTTAATGCTGCGACTCTGAGTTGAGTGTCCTCAAAAGATCTGATACTAATGTGATTTATGCAGGTGGTCCGGGCACCTGGGTGAAAACCAGGAATCTGACCGCTAGACCATATGGGACCTGTCTCACCCCCAGTTAAGTTTCCTCAGCACACAGTATTTTCAAACATCTCAACATTTGTCGCACTACGCTCACTCACTCAAGGCGACGTTCTGATGAACTTCAAACAAAAGTAAGTGCGAAATAACGAAAAGATCCTCAGAGCTCCACAGGTAGACTGAAGAGTGCTAAAGAGCTCCTAACTTTCTTTATCAGTTAGCCATAGTCGTTCATTATATTAAAACGTTGTATCTAAGTGGCTGAACGTGAAAAGACACCAGAACGGTCCTTTAAAGTCATCTGAAAACACAGTCTCATTCAGAATACTGGTGAACCACTGACGGAGGTGATCACGTCCTGTCTGATATTTTGACAGTTTTTCCCAAACGACATGGTCCAGTGATCTGAACTGAGTCAATGGAGGGTGAAACAGGGCAACAAGTCCAGGACAGTCCACAGACTGGATGTAAAAAGGCAGAAGAGAAAAACTCCAGCAGACATTTGTGACCTACATCCATTGTTGAGAGCGGCCAGCAGATCAGCTGCTGCTTTCCCTCCTTATCTCCTCTACAGTGGATGTTTACCATTTACTACAGGCAAAGGTTCTCACACAAACACACACAATGAGTTGCCGCAGTTTACTGTTTTGTCCGTCAGATTCTCTACATAGCCTCTTCTTCTACACACACTCAACCACCAAGACCTGCTCAGGAATCAAGTTCTACAGCTGCAGCGGATACTCTGTTGAGTGCGAACCTGAACCCACCTCACACAACAGGCCCTTGATTCACCAACACCTGAGAATAATCAATGAAAACATCATAAAGTGAAATCTTTAGACTAGATGTCATCATCTGCAGAAAATAACATGGAATCACTGCTAATTAAGACCAATGACACAATATACAGTGATAATATGAAGGATAATCTGCAGATAAATAACATTTATTCTGGGTTTTTCTCCTCAGTTTTCCAATAGAGTGAGCTCAGCTGGAAAAATCACTGCTGTTTCCTCAGGGTGAGAACGAACGGAAGAAATGAAAAGATAAAAACCATTGAACACACGAGTGTCGACAGGGACCTGTGATTAAACTGTGTTTACCTGTTTGCAGTCTGATTCCTGTGGCACTGATGGCACCGGTGTTTATTGGAGGAAACATCAATGATGTCAGCCAACTTCAGTCAGCCTACAGGTGAGAAAAACGTTCAAGTCCTTTTATTGAACTCTGCACCTTCATAAAAGAATTTCATTATTATAAACACAGTGACTCTTACTCGTTTAATATTATTCGGAAAAACGATGTGGTGTCGTTGTTTGTTTGTCTTTTGACCTCGTTGTGCCGTACCACCAGGTGTCTGCTGATGTGCAGGGCCACCTTTTAACCTCAGAGCACCAGCAGCCAATCAGAACCTGCAGGCGCTTCACCTCTGGCATCTCGTCTTCTGTACCTTCATCGTCCTCCTCAGCAGCATCTGACCAGGTTTACACCTGACGTGATGCTCGTGAACAAAATAAAACTGTCGGACTGGCTCCATGTAAATCCTCCTGTCCTGCTCCAGGTGTTCGTGGTGAAAGCTCGTCGTATTTACAGGCGGGTCGTGACGTCAAACGGTTACCTAGGCAACCAGCAGCGGACCTCCTTCCGTGTGATGGACCGACGGATGCTCCTGTACCCGCTGGTCTTCATCCTCTGCTGGGGTCCAGGTTTGTTCCCTCATCCTGATCCACATCACCACGGTTACTGAACAGATGTGACAGAGTTTGAAGTGTTCCCTTGTTGTTCCCTCAGCGGTGGGTCTGGCGTTCCTGCGGGTGGTGAAGCCCTTGCTGTGTCAGGGCAAGGTCGGGGTCGTCCTCTGCATATGACAGGTCAGTCTGAAGGGAAAGTCCGCTGTGAAGTTAAGACAGAGGATTTATTCCAGGGGACCCTGAGTCTGCTCCTGGTTAACCTGCTCAGTAAACACTCATCTTCTTCAACTGTCCACGTCAAAGTACAGGTTGAAGTGTCTGACAACATGATGATAGGATTCCTACAGAGACAGAGCTTTTTATTAAAGAGGAAGATCCAGACACATCTCTATATATCTCTACCAGACTCCACTGTAAAACAGGATTTAACCAGGAGCTGCTGGAATACCTGCCTCCAATCTGTTAGTGTGTCTGTGTTATATGTGACTCTGGTGGTGGAAAAATGATCAGATACTTTATGAAGTAAAGTACACACAGTAACATGAACACACTGCTCAGATGGAGGCAGTGATAGTTGATATAGGGAATGTCTGGATTAAACTAAAAGGATCTTCCTCTTAATAAAAGCTCTGTCATAACGTTGTCGAACACTTAGAATAACATCTCTTTAAGATTAAACTGTGCAGGAGAAGAGATGAAGTGTGTGACGACTTCATCTCTGTCACAGGAGTGACTTGAGTTCATCCTCTGTCCTCAGGCTCTGACCTCGGCCTCTCAGGGTTTCCTCAACTGTCTGGTCTACGGATGGACGCACGCACGTCTCCGCCAAGCCAGCAGGACGGTTTTATCCCGGGACGTGGACACTCAGACGCCTCTGCTGCGATCTCAGAAGAGAAGCTACCAAACGCTGCCCAACATCAGCTGAGAGACAGACTGAGACTGAGGAGGTGCTTTCTGTCAGCAGAGAGGAAAGTCTGAACTTTCACTTTACTGAGAGGGAAACCACCACGATCGTTACCCTGCAGGCGACAAACACTTCCACCTCTGATTCTGAACCACTGAGGCGAGAAAAAGGGAAGAAGAAGAGGGAGGGGGAGTTTACGCCGAGAGGAAGAACGACAAAAAAACAGGATTTGAAAGAGACATGGCAGTGTTCACTGAGCGCTGACAAACCTCACAGGTGCTTTGTTTTATTGTTCTCATCCAGGTTACATGACCCCTGATGGTCAGTCTCTGTACAGTGGAAAATGTGACGGAGTCTGATGTTTTTTATGAGTCTGGTGTCATTTCAGCAAATTTGACATGAAGGAAATCTGAGAGAGGAAGCTCCAACTTTTCAACTGATTTCACCTCTTCAGTCTGTGACCAGATGCAGACGTTTACATATATCTGAAGTAGTTTTAGACTGAAAACAAATTAAATATCAAGTCTTTTTTACAGTTTCATGCACCTGAGATTAAAACCACTTTGTTTTCAACCTTAAAAATAAACATTTAATATTGAGATGAAAAGGTGCATTGAATAAGTGACTGTGACTGGAAGAGGCGGTCAGGTTTGATCATGAAGCTCAGCTCTGTCCTTATCTTGCACACAAAGGGAAGTCTGAGGTCTGAGCTTCAAGAGAATTGAGGTCCTGAGGCTTTTTTGAAAGGACTCTTTGTTGGTCATATTTGTTTACATCCTTGTTTTTAATCAGTAACAGAGTTTTTGAAGACAAATTCAGTCTCACTTCTGTGTTATCCTGCTGTTTGACGCTCTGCACACTGTGGTTTCTGCTTCCCAGAGACCAAAACAAAACACTGCACACTGAGCTGAAGGTCAGAGGTCACAGGGAACCAGAGTGTACAGACATGATGAGGAGCTGATGAAGCAGTTAATGAATCTGTGACCTCTGAGTCTTTTTACTCTGACCTGAGTTCCTCCCTCGTCGCTGCCGACCAACCGTGCAGAAACTCTGAGCCGCGTGTTCATTCACAGAGATGACGGCTGACGCAGGAGCCGGGCCTCACTCATTATGTGATGTGGTGTTCAGAGGGGGGAAGGGCCCAGGGCGTTCAGCCAGGACCTGCAGAACACTGAGTTTCCTCTTCACTCAGACCTCGACTCTGAAATACTGAAGTTCAAAACGTCACAGCAGGAAACTGAGAATCAGAACCAACGTATGAAATGAAATGTCAGCTCGTTCTGTTTCTGTTCTGTGGCCACAGATATCACACAACAATGATCTGTGCAGGTCCATTGAATGGATGGAAAGTAACTGCACCAATAATCTGAGTTCATGACACTTTCCACTTCTACTGCACATTTTACCTCAGGAACTTTCCTGCCTGGTGCAGATTCAGATTAATGACACAAAATATAATCAACACAAAAATTCTGATGTAATTTTAAACATTAAGCTTCTCAGCAGAACATCAATTAGTTCAAATTAGCTGCATTTTATTAACCAGCTGCAGCAGTAAAGAGATGAACACACATGAAGTCATAAAAGATCTGTTAACCATAAAAAGAAAGTACATCATATCTCATCAGATATGAAGAAAGATGCAGTGACATTAACTGAAGGACTTTGTGTGTTAAAACTTTTCATAAATATTATTGATTTTCCTCATATTTCTATAGCACATTTATGTTTTATGTTTGTCATAAAGAGACACGTTAATCTGCAGAAGCTTTTTAACATCAGAACGATTAAGAGCCTTTTTCATCAAAGTGGTTTTAACTAGTCACAGTAACATCAGTGATCATTTTGGTTTTGTTTGATTCAAGTGTCATTAAAGCAGGACAGTGTGAAACTAAGCCAACGTGCACAAAAACCAGACCATGAAACTGAGGCAGCTAAATGGAATTCAGCCATCATTCTCTTCATCATTCACTCCTGCTGTCTGTCCATAGTTTTAGTTTTAAAAATGTCTTTTCTTGCCTTTTATGGGAAAATCAACATTTGCATTAAAGGAAAATCCAAAGACTTTTTAAAGATGCAGGGACCATTTCTACTAATCTGATGGAGGATTGTACATTATCAGTAGTTTTCATTTAGATTTCTGTATATTTTGTTGCCTTTTATTTGTTGAATGCAGTTTTATTTGTCTGTACATATACATGCATACTGTTTTTTCATCTCCTTTCTTTTGATTTTGATTATTCTTTCTCTGTCTGACACATACTCAAAACAGAATAAATACAGTGGTTTCAAATGATTATGTGTTGTGAAAGGTGTTGCTTGCAGTTGTGAATAAAATATTCTCTCTATCTCTGCAGCTGTCTGGTGTCTGTCTCAGTGTTTCCAGCAATAACAGAGCGTTAGCAGCTAATGTTAACCTCATATGTCCAAACTCTAGAACTTTAGCAGCTAATGCTAGCTTTATAATGACTAATTGTTGGTTGAACACTGCATTACTTAGCTTCATGCTAACCTTGTACTCCACAAATTAATGGATAATGCTACGGACATGTATTCATATTATCTTACCATTAAATATATGAAGAACAAAGTTAGCAGCTAATGTTACTGGTACTGTGTACTTTACTTAACGATAGCCTTGTAACGGTCAAATGTTAGTAACTAAAGCTAGCCTTGTAATATTCAGAGATTAGGAGGAGCTTAAGTTTTCTAATTGTAATGTCCAAAAATCTAGCAGCTTGTGCTATAATGTAAAGGGTTAGCAGCTAATGCTAGCCTTATAATGACTGATTGTTGGTGGCGAAGCATTACTGAGCTTCATGTTAGCCTTATATTCCATAAGTTAGCAGCTAATGCTACTGACACGTAACTAATGCTAGCCTTATAATGTCTAATTAATGTTGGTGGCACTGTACTTAGCTTTTTGCTAGAGTATTTCAACAAGACTAGCGGGAAAATGAATGAACAAACAGCTGAGGTCAAACTGGCTCAACTGTTCATCTAAGCTCTTACAACCTCTTTATTATGAGCACCCCAAAAACTAAACAACTCTAAATTATGACCCAGCATATTAAGAATATACATGATGAATTTACCTTTTTTAAAATGTTTGATCAGTTGTGGATATAAAATAAATCCCAAATTAGCAAGCTTTGCTGCAGTGGTATTCACCTCAACTCAGTGACACAAACTCATGTAAGTGCGTAATCTTTGCGTAATGTGCAGCAGCTCTGCCATGAAACATCCCAGTGTGGTGACATAATCTCTATCGATGTCATCTCAACCGATTACACACTTTGAACCATCCGTCTGTTCTTGTGCACAAACATTCCTGATGAAATTGAATAGGCATCCGCGTCACAACAGGAGAAAAAACTTCTAGAACAAACGGAAGATTTGTAAATACACATACAGCATAGAAGACAGAGACGAGGCAAGAATAGATCTTATTACTGGAGAAATCACTGGGTACTGGAGCCTCAGGAAACCAGATGTTTGTTGGTGTTTGTGGTGACAGAGCTGATCATCTCCACCTCAGATTACTTGTGCCTTGCCCCAGGTCTCAGGTCATCTCAGTTTGTTCCTCCATCATTTTCAGTGCTAACGTTAACTCTAGTTAATACCTGAGATCTGTAAACACCACAGCATCTGGTGGGTCAGAAACGCAGGCTGTCAGATCATCAGGACAAAGGGACGAACTTTATTTACAGTCACATTTCTCTGTACAGTGAAGTGAGACAGGTTAGCCTTGACTCTGGGGCCTCTGGTGGAATAAAAACCACACGACTCTTTCTCTGTGGTTTCACCCTCTGAGCAGAGAAAAAGGAAACTGGCTTCTTCTAACCTTCTCTCCATGTCACGTGTAGCATGATGACAGTTGCTGCAGAGGGGTTGTGGTTAGCTCCTCAGTGTCCACCAAGTCACTAATCGTGATATCTCTTTCTTATTTATTCTTCTATCTGTCTGTAAAGAGAAAACACAAAAGATTGAAAAACACATTAGCTTGTTGTCACCTTAAGCAAGGAGTTATATTTCACCTATGTGTTTGTTTGTGTGCAGGATTACACAATTAACTGAACTGATCTACTGCAAACTTGGTGGAGGATGGGACAGGATCAGGGAAGAACACAGTATACTTTGGTGCAGATCCTTGGGTTTTAGGAGGGCGTTGTTTGGATCTTGATGTAATAAAAAATCATCTAGACAGATGTGTGTGGATTATTTGTCTTGGTGGAGGGATGTATGCTACACTGGGTGCCATCTAGTTTATTTGAATTTGTTTTGCGCCCGTGGACAGAATAGGTCTTTATTGAAACAGGTTTTATTTCTGATTTCACCTGTTTTTAAACGATCTCTCTCTTTCTCTCTCAATAACGGTCAAAGCAGACGGCCGTGAGCCCTGAGTCTGGTTCTGTTCCAAAGTTTCTATCTAACTGTCACCAAGGTGTTGTTCATGGTGGAAAGTCTAGACCTGCTGTACAAAGTGCACTGAGATATCTTCTGTTATGATTTGGTGCTGTATAACTGCTAGATTGACAGAAATGTGCTCAGGTTTTAAAACTGTTCAATGTGATTTCTGTCTTACCTCAGGCTGGGCTCATGTGTCCAACATCAGTCCTCCCTGATCTAGGAGGATCTTCCCTTAGCCAGATCCTTTATAGGCAGGCCACTCAGAGTCATCATCCAGTTTCACTCTGAGAACAAACAGCAGTTTAAAGATGATTCGTGATTTAGAATCCTAACGCTTTAAAGTTCACTTTATCAAAACTCCAGCTCAGAAGGGTTCATCCAAACAGCATAAACACACCACAGATATAACCCATCTGCTCAGTGTGGACAGACCCTGGCTCAGGTGGGAGCTGTCAAGTTCTGGTGGTAATAAGGACGTCAGAAACCAGATGAACCGGATGATGAACAGGATGATGAACCGGATGATGAACGGATGATGAACTGCCTATTGGTGCGATCTCACCACCTCAGCCGACAACTCGCGGAGTTGAAGAGATCGATCGAGCTTGCCCCTCAGGTGGTCAGGGCTGCTGCTGACACCTGTTGGAAGCAACCAGATCGGTCAATTCATCTAAACTCTTTTTTACTAACAGGAAGGTCACAGAGGGTTAGCAGGATTAAACACTTTACTAAAGAATCATCCCAAAATATCCAAAGGACTCACCACCACTGCCACTGCCAGACCCAGACTCTGAGAAAGAACCAGCAGGTCAGGCCAGAACAGAGAGGAGCATTTTGAAGGAAAACGCAGTGGATAATCTGGAGAGTCTTTGTCTCCCAGTCACAGCTCGATCAAACATCCAGGTGATTTTAAAGTCAGCATTCCTCCTCCTCCTCCTCCTCCCTCTCCTGATTGGACACAGTTATCCTTCATCTGTCCCGGATTAGTGTGTTTGCCACCTGGCGGAAAGCTTCATCTATTATTTCCACAGAGCTGGCCAGTAAACCAACCCAGATCAGAATGAAAGCAGGACAGCAGCAGAAAATCACTTCAAGAAACAAACATTTGTCAATATATAAAGAATTTAAACACTGTATAAAGAAACTGCCACTGAGCTGAATGTGTTAGTTAGTTAGTTAGATTGGTTAGTTAGTTAGTTAGTTAGTTAGTTCAGGTGGTTTTGTACATTTCCATAACGAGCTAAGTAGCAACACCACCATTGATAACACTCCAGGTAAAAGTCCTACATTCAGAACCTTAAGTAAAGTATGATCCAACACAAAGGCGTTAGAAACAACAACATTAAAAACAGATGTCCCAGACTGAAGTTGAAAACCTGAACACCTCACCAACAAACTAATATCTGAGTAGTTGAATATTGAGTTCAGCTCAGTGAAGTGAGATTTGACTGACCGTACAATCACTTGCAGAATAATCACAACCTTAAATAAACATATTTGTTTATCTGTGTTTTATATTCAAAACAGCAAAACCTGGTGAATTATCAGTTACAGTCTTCATCTCTGTTGCATGACTGTGTGTGTGTTTCATGTATGAATTATTATAAGGATACCACTTAAGAATGTCTGGAGTCCATGAAAAGTTTCCTGGAGGGAATAATAAAGCATCTTTTCTTATTTAAAGTGGCTATAATTGATACATATTATAATTTATAATTGAGTAGTGCTGAACCTTTACAGTGGGTTTCAGTTCACTGTTTTGGACTTTCTCTGTGGAAGAGCACAATACTACAGGAAAGGGAAGATATTGAGTTAGTAACACGTATTTATGGGATATGAATCCATACTGTGGAGAGAGAGAGAGAGAGAGAGAGAGAGAGAGAGAGAGAGAGAGAGAAGCTCAGTGCATAATGGGAGATCTCCCGGCAGTCTAAGGCCTATAGCAGCATAACTAAGGGATGGTTCAAGCCTGAGCCAACCCTAACTATAAGCTTTATCAAAGAGGAAAGTTTTAAGCTGACTCTTAAAGGTACAGAGGGTGTCTGCCTCCCGGACCGAGACTGGGAGAAGGTTCCACAGTAGAGGAGCCTGATAACTGAAGGCTCTGCCTCCCATTCTACTCTTGGAAACTCTGGGAACCACCAGTAAACCAGGATTCTGGGAGCACAATGTCCCAGTGGGATTGTTGGGGACTATGAGATCTTTAAGGTAAGATGGAGCCTGACCATTAAGGGCTTTGTAAGTGAGGAGGAGGATTTTGAATTCTACTCTGGATTTGACTGGGAGCCAATGTAGAGAAGCTAACACAGGAGAAATATGGTCTCTTTCCTAGTTCCTGTCAGTAATCGTGCTGCAGCATTTTGGATCAGCTGCAGAGTCTTTAGAGACTTGTTGGGGCAGCCTGATAATAATGAATTACAGTAGTCCAGCCTAGAAGTAACAAATGCATGGACTAGTTTTTCTGCATCTTTTTGAGACAGAAAATGTCTAGGGTTAGGGTTAGGGTTAGAAACCCTAACCCTAACCCTGAAATGTAGTGACAGTTAAAACAACATGTAACAACAGTAACAATCTCAATTCATCTAAACATCCATATTAATAATAATCAGTATTTTCATGCCAGTTTTCAAGAACCTCTTTTAACTGCTTCTTAAAGCTTTTTGTTGTAAATTCTTGACATAAAGCATGGCAAACTATTACATTAGTCTTTGGTTGGGACAGTGTGATGTGACCCTTCCTCACCTGACTTGTTTGATAACTGTGTGTAGTTCCAGAAAACGAATGTTTTATTAGATAACCTGAACCTATCTTCAACCTTCAGCCATGTGAAATCAGTGTATTTTTTTCCTCTGCTTGTTCTGCCTGAGTAACAGAGTGCTAATCACGCTGCTTTATTCTCCACTAACTGAAGATGTTATAGCTCTTTCTGGTTGCAGATTACTTAGTAGTAGTCAACATGAAACAATGCTATGGCTTATATTACCTTCAAAGTGCTATTGGACTAAGATATTATAGGCTAGTGACCAACTGTCAAAAAGGGCTTTAGTTTTTGAGATACCCCTACTGGAGGTAGAACAAAACCTAACAATGTTTTTCCTCATCTCTAAGGTCTC
This sequence comes from Lates japonicus, assembly GCA_033238685.1. Classification (NCBI taxonomy): domain Eukaryota; kingdom Metazoa; phylum Chordata; class Actinopteri; family Centropomidae; genus Lates; species Lates japonicus. The sequence continues at coordinate 22,835 of BRZM01000027.1, read as the reverse complement.
CCATACATGAAATGGATTCTTAGGTTAAAATATTTTACTGCAAACATTGTTAAATTGATACATATAGTTATACACCCCAAACCTAAAAAAGAACCAAAATATAGCCTGGCCGTATGGGAGTTAAGACATATAAACTCATGTAGATTAATAACACAAGCGCTGACAGCTTTGAAACTTGACATAATTGTGGTCAGGAAGTTGCTTTACCTATTAGAAAAACCTGGATGTGAATATCTTGATGTGTGTAACATATAGAGACCTATGAACACTTGCCTAAAATAAGCAGACATGCAAAAAAGGAATATCTATGCAGAATGTTCTCATTACTTTGTAGTTGCTTGGCCAGGGATTGTCATAGAAACACATATGATAGCTTGTTGGAAGGATGGGGTTGTGCTGAATCCAGCAATACCAAATATGTAAATATACCATGCACAGTCAGTGTGTTATGTCACTAAATGTATGAGGTGTCCCAAATGAAAGAAAGTGAAACATTGACATCATCAAGTCTCCACAGCCCATTATCAATGGTGAGAAGAATGTTGACCAATTCAGTGTTACTACAAAGTCAGTCACTTGGGGTAAGTGCTACTCTTTATTTATGATATATTAAATAATAGTATATTTCATATGACACCTTATAAAGTTCATATAGAAACAAATATCCAGTAGAATCAGGTTAAATTGAAACTGAAAACCTTTAATAAAATATCTACATCCACTTGAATTTATTTTTGGTCAAGTCATTACTGCATAATGGAAAATAATAGTGTTATGTCTTTGTCCAAACCAGCAAAACACAGAAGAGCCTGCACTGCTTACTTCACTCCCTTGGTGTGATCTGAAGTGTTGTGGTCTACAGTGAGCTGGCTACTGTTATGCTGGTTTCACACCAAATGCGGTTTGCGCTGTGCCCACCACAGCGCGCTGCGAGCCTGAGAGCACACAAGGAGCATGGAGCATCCAGAATTGACAGAGACGAGAGAGACGTACAGAAGATAATGGAAGCAGAATCCCTTTGACCTTGATAGCGTTCCTGAGGAGCTGATCAACATTGCAAGTGGTCAGGTTGCATCTGAGAAAGTTGCAAATCTGAAACAGTTAAAATTGAAAGAAATAGGCCCCAGTTGTGTGTGTGTGTGTTTCAAAAGTTTGGGACTAATTTCAGATTAGACCAGCCTATTGTGACAAAAGAGCGGTTCCATCAGAAAGTCTATTTATGGACAGTACAGGTCAGGGTTATCGTTAGGGTTAAGACAAGTCTTCAGAGGTTACTTTCTCAACGTCAGGCAGCGAAAAATCAGCTGTGTGTTAAAGAATCTGGGGCTGGATACTGGTGAGTTTGACTTATTAACAAACTGAAATGGAAAGAAAAGGTACAAACTGCCAAACACTGCTCAAAGGTTGTCCACCATCACAGACATCTGGTGGGTCTGACTACTGAAAAGGAAGGAACTATTCTATAGTCACAGTAAATCTTGTTCTGAACTGTGTCTGAAATTTAACAAATACGTTGTTACAGTGAAGCCAGTGTGCAATAGAAATAAAAGACAGAATGTGGAGCCCTCCTGGTGAATAAAAACCATGACACTCTCTCTGTGAGGTTTCACCTTGTGTTGAACTGAGAGACAAAACAGAAAAGCTGATGTTTACTGAAGCATCATACATAGGAGGCCACGGACAGCTGAACAGGAGGCTGTAGTGGCTCCTCCAGTCTCATTAAAGTCAGCCACCTCTTCTCCCAAGTGAAGTCTTTGGCCGCGATGGTCTGCAGAGAGAGAAAACAGAGAGATGATATGGAGAGTCTGTGTTTAGCTTCTGAAACAGGTTCTGACTATAATACACTTGTGTTTTACAATCTGCTGTTGATACAACTTGTATCACCCACCCATTCACCTGTCCTAATGAACCAGTAACATCCTCACGACATTTTCTGACCCATACCTCAAAGTGTGGCTTCATTCTGAGCAGCGCTTTGCTCTGAGATGACACTGCCTACAGGATTGTCTCATCATTGAGCTCATGTTTGCCAGTCACCATCATCGAGAGTTGATGCTGTAGTTTCTCCTTTTGTGATGAGCCACTTTGATTCGCTTACAGCGTCACTGGAGAAACAAAACAGTTTGAAGATGATTCATGTTTTAATTCTACTGCACTGAGTTCATTTGTCAAAACTTTCACACAGTTTTACAAACACACAGTTCAGCCCAACAGTTAATCCCAGACATCCAAAAAAAACACTGATCCACATCTCAGGATTAACTCAGATCAGAACTTGTACAGTATTTCACAGAAATGAATCAGAAACACTGCACCAGACGATACTTCAGGGAGGCTTTTTGCAATTTTAAAGCAAAACTACACATTCACTATACAAACACAGGTGTAGAAAACAGGAATGCTCACTGTGTCTGAGGAGGGACGTTGATCAAACTGTCAAACCAAACTCAAAACCCCATTCAAAACCACAGCGGATAGTCCACACCTGAACGGGAAATCCACTGCATCTTGTCTCCCTTAACAACAAATGATTAACCAACCTAAAAAAATATAAAATAAAGATCATATGAAGAACTGACCTGATCATGTGGCTGACTGGTCCACATGCCTGGAAGGTTTCCTGTGGTCGGACCATCCACCCAGCTTGAACCGGGAGTTGTAGAGACTGGCCAGGGCCTGATCAGACAGGTCGAGCCAGGCTGGAGTGCCTGTCAGAGCAGATCATCAGACTAATTTAAGCCTTTTAAAAATAGATCATTCAGGTTGGAAGAGCAGTGATATCAGTAACTTTAAACCAGACGCTTTACCAGTCAGTTTCAAGAAAGAAGGCAGAGTCAGAGCCAAACAGAGAAGAGTGTTGAAGGAAACATGATGGATAATAATCTGGAGGGGAAGTCTTTGTCTCAGTCACAGCCTCAGTCAACATCCAGGTGATTTTATAGAGTCCTGACGCCTCTTCTCCTCCTCCTCTGATTGGACAGTTACCAGTGTTTGTCAACTGGCAGGCTTCATCTGTTATTTCCACATTAGCTGACACAGCAGATTTCATCACTGTAGGACAAGGAAACAAACGTCAACAAAGTAGAGAGAGCTGAGGTGAAGGTGAACCTGCAGGTTTCCTGCTCGCAACACTGTTTGTATTTACGTCAGAATAAACCCCAGTCATTCAGATCCTGCAAAAACAGCCCAAAAGTCATGTATCTGATGTTTTGCTTGTGCAAAACTACAGAGGCTACCAGCAAACTTTGACTTAAAGTACTGCGGGAGGAAGAGTTGAAGGAACTGCACTTTTAGGCTCTACCTCTCATCTGAAAAGGGCTTTTGGAGGGTCCAGAGAGTCATGATCAGCCGTAAGATGTGACCTATCTATGGTGGATTGGTTGTTGTCAACCTAGGAGGATCAACAACCATGCAACAGTATACACAGTGTTGCTCAGCTTGTTCCTTCGTGTCTCTGGCCCTGTGATGAACCAGTTTGTTTGTGCACTGGGAAATTATGTTTGGAGGAAAGTTCTCCTCTGAGGTTCTCTGATGTCCCACTACATGATGACGAGGTGGAAGGCAGAAGATGGTCTAGAGAACCATATTTCAAAAGAGCTGCACCACCGCTGCTCCAGAGAACCAACCTCTCCTAATCAGACCACCAACGTTACTACAACAAGGTTTTAGACAAAGGAATGTGCTGCCCATCTAAAGAGACATGACCATATGACCTGGTGTGTCCAGAAGAGATGCGGTCCCAGCCAAGCTGCCTCCTGTGATCTCAGGAGTGTCAGAAGCAAAACAGATGAGAGAGTAGACTCCAGAAACAAGGCTGTCCACGATCAGGATCATATCGATCAAATCTGATTCTGCTCTCATGAATCAGGGCAAACCAGCTCAAGTGCAGTTCAGAATTAATTGTTGTCATTATGTTTCTCTACAGAGGACTGACCAACACCCTCTAATGCAGAAAGGAGAGAATATATACATTAAGTTAAACTGCAGTAAAGTAGTCAAAGTCAAGAATGGATTTTATCATTTTAGGAATTCTGAGCTGCTGAAACACTGAGGTGCCGCCAGAGCAAACAGACGACACACAGCAGATCTCTGCTCACTGTCCGGCGCTTCCTGCCTGACATGGTTAAACAGGCAGATTCTGTTGTTTTGTTGTTTATTTTACAATCAAATTAAAAACCAGCAACAGTCTCACATTGGAAAACCAGCAGAGCTTGGTCTTCGAGCGGTAGCTTGCTTCGTTCTTCTGATCTTCTAATGTAGGCCAACAAGTATAAAGTTCATCTGAGAGAGCCACAGTCACAGGTGAAGGCCACAGCCGTCGCCCAGATTGTCTAGCAGGACGTGTCTAGGTGTATACAAGCCGCCAGGTGGACAGGGATGCCGTCGTAACAACAAAGCAGGTCGGTGAACGGCGTTTTGGCTGCTTAACAGGCTGGAGCTGCTGGACCCGGACGCCACCGACGACGGGGCAGGTAGGAGTGATGGAGGATCGCAGCGAACGAGACGCCACATCACCATAGATCACACAGGAACAGACATATAAAAAACACAAGAAGAAGTGCTCTTCCAATTGGCCTATTACAGATCTGATGACATCCGGAGATCATTAAGACTATTGACCATTATGCAAAGATGTTTTGAACTCACTGTTCAGGAGAGTTGATGTCGCCTGACTTGAAGGTTTTCCGAGCTCTGTCACAGCACAGATGCGAGTCAGAGAGTCCAGCTACAGATCTGACTTACCCACTAATAAACTACAGTCAGAAATGATGAAGTGTCACGGGCTTCATTTTAAATCACTTCAGTAACATTCTGTCTAAAACTGAACAGAGAGCTGTTTTTCACTTTGGACAATACTAATAATGGATCTACATGTAGCTGTAGTCTTATTGATGAAGTTAATGTTATTGCCTCGCCACACCATGAAACATCTTGACAGCTGCATGGTGATGGTTTCATTCTGCTCCAGCCGCAGAGAGTGACTACAAACAGCAACACATTTTCACAACACAACGTAACTCTCAACATCTAACATCCCGCAGAACTATCCCAAAGGCTTACAGGAGCTAACCTCTGACCTGCACAGTTTGACTCTTCAGCTGCTGGTTTAACTTGCTCACCTCCTCCTCCTCCTCCTCCTCCTCCCTCCTCCTCCTCCCTCAGTTTACCCTGCAGCTCGCTACTTCAACCACAAGCAGAAAACCCAAACAAATCAAAACAAAGTAAAACGCCCTTAACTTCACAGTCCGGCGGTAGTTTAGAAAGGAGGAGAGCCTGGACTGACTGTCTGTCCAAACATGGCTCAGACGCAGATGTTACAGCAGAGGATGAGGACGCTGCTCAGACAGAACTGAAGAGAGGATTGTGACGCCAGCATGCATCCTGACTTCTCCTGACATCAGCTGGAACACCGCCACAGCAAACACACTCAGAGTCAGGGTGTTTTGGCTTATCATCGATGCCCCACTCCATTGACCCGATGCTCCAGCCAGAAACATCCCAGACCCTGGAGCAAACACAGCAGGGCTTTATTGAAGCCAAACAGTGGAACCTGAAGACCTTAAGATCTGAAAAACCAACCCAGCTTACATCAGATGATCAATGTTTGTCTTGCTAGGCTAGTACCTGGGACTAGGCAGGGGTCCTTTTGTGTCGCGAGACAGCAGTGGAGCCACAGCTCCATGTTGATGCTGCTGCAGTGCTCAGAGTACGGCTCGATGGAGAATCGCCATGATCAGCTGGGCCGCTTCTGCAAAACAGAAATACAGGAAAGTCTTTAATCCCAAACCAGGTCCAACCCCTGAACACCTCCTGTTTGGTGTCTCCACATTAGTTTCCCATCAGCCCTTTCTACTAATTCACAGCCGCTTACTCCGACAGAGCAGCCCCTCTTCCTCAGGAAGAAGATCATCCTGATCACTGTCACCTGAGCGATGCTGCAGCACCACCTGCCTGAGAGGATCCAGGATTTGCCAGGAGGTTAAAACAAACACGTCCAGCAGGAACATCCAGAGCACAACACTTCCTGTTCTCCACAGACGACTCTGCTGCTGCAAACACAGACACACAACAACAGTTTGGTAAGGGCAGCAATCAGACAGTAAATCAGACTTTAGTCGTTGTTATTCACCTGGTGTTTGACATCGCAGAGTGAGATCACGCCAAGTGAACAGTACATGCTCACAGTGTGAATTTGCATAGACAGAGTCCACAGACTAACCCGTCAGAATAAAGAACTACATGACTGGAATGTGGTGAAAGACAAACAGCAGAGAAGGTGGTTTTCTGTGAACACGCTTGCATGGAGGACGCTAATGAAACCGTAGAGCAGAATTTTCTGATTATAGTAAGTTCATCTTGACGACCTGGAGGAGGTTCTCACACCACAGTGTCTTCTCAACTACAATCACCTCATCACCCGAGACACATGAGGAAAAAATCCAGCTGATCCATTTTCAAATTGTTTTCTCCTAAAGCTTATGACTTAAGTTTAGTTTTTCCAAACAGGTGAAATGATGTAACGTTACTTCAGCCCTTGTGGTCAAATGAGTATTACAACAAACACACAAAAGCTACAAAATATTCACTCACAAAACTTGTTTTTCCACCTGCTCTTCCAACTCAGAAAATGGGATCAACTGCTCTATAGTTTACTGTCAGTGTCACAACAATATTAACTGAGAACAAAGGGCAGCCAGAAATGTTAGAACTGAAATGCTGGAATTTACTGGTTGACTGAATGCAAACAGTTTCCTATCTTTGGTGTATGTGGTATGTAGTTGAATATGAATATATTCTTCTTTATCTTCTATCTTTCTCTGTTCAAAATGTGCCTGGCACTGTTAGAAATAATTAACTTGATGTGAGTAAGGGCCTTTATTTACAAACTTGCCAGGTCTTTTGCCAAAACCTCAAAGGACACTGCACCCCAGTCTGCTCCTCAGCAACAAACTCACTGTTTAGTTGATTAGATGAATAGTTATTGAGAAAAACTGAAGGACAGACAGACAGACAGGGAGATTTCTTGGATCTATAGTAAGATATATGTCTTAAAAATGAACCCAGAATAGAATCTCTAGCCATCCTGTTGGACACTGGAGAGGCTTGATCCAGACCAGAGATTAGGACCGAGGAGGACGAGAGCAGATGCCCAGTAGGAGGTTGGTCCTGGGATCCACTGTTGGATCCTCAGCAGCCTGAGACAGACAGACAGGACAGAGTGACAACAGGTTCTGCAACAGTCTCAGTGTCTGATCAATTCCATAAGTCCATGGAGAGTTGTACCGTGGTTCCTCCGCGGTGGTGGATTTATGAAGCAGGAGATCATCAGAATAAGGATGATGATCACAGCTGCAAGCCGAGGAGACTACCACTGAGTAGGACGCAGGTTCACGCCACGGATGTCGGAGAACCTGGGTTCAACTTCAAGGGTCCTGACCCGCAGGACCACAACAGCAACAGTCATCTAACCATCGTCGAAGGATTTAATTGATTATTGACGTTTTTTTGATTCATTGATTCAGTTTCTAAAGAAAAATAGTGAAAAAGTCAAACAATAAACAACAAATCCCAGCTGCAGAGGAAGCCAAGAATGTGACATTTCAAATAAAAGTCAACAACAGGATGTTTCAGTCACACTCAAAATAAAACAACAAGTGAGTTTAGTTTGACCTTTGAATCCTAGCAGGTGGCAGGTTAGCTCCTGAGCCTGAAGGTGGTTGTACTGAACTCACCCACTCAAACAATAACGCCGCTGCCTGAGACACATACACACACACACACACACACACACACACACCAAATTGCAACTCAGCTGAGTATGAACTTTACTCCCTCCACAGTCTCTCACATGTGATCTACGTCACCCTTGAAACCGGATCAACATCGTTGTCATCCCTCCGCTCAAAGAAAACTGGTCCCCATCACACACACACAAAAACAGGTGACATATAAACAAACACACAGGTGATGGAACACACAGGTGATGAAATACACAGGTGATGAACACAGGTGATGAACACACAGGTGATGAACAGGTAACCTGGTGGAGGAGCTTGAGTCTGAGGAGAAACTGATTTTAATCTGGAATCTTGATTAGAATAAAAACAGCTGTGTATGTGTGAGTAAGAAGTAATTAGCATTGACAGTACTACAGTACTAATACCACTATGTTCAGTAATAGAGGTTAAAGTACTAGTACTACAGGAACAGTGCAAGTTAAAGTTTATTTACATTTACAGCAGTAACACAACCACTGATAAGAGTACTGCTACAGTACTACTGTCAGTACCACTTACAGTATCACTGATAGTACAGGTTGAAGTATTTGTAAAGTGCCAGTATCAGTTACAGTACCAGTACAAGTGACATTTACAGTACTAATACTACTACCAGTATTAGTACCAGTATGATTAGAGTGCAGTTACAGTACCAGTTGCACCACCATTACCTGTAGAGCTTACAGTACTAGTACTACAGTACACTTACAGTACCAGTAGGATAAACATTCACAGTACTAACAGCTCTACCAGTATTAGTATTAGTACTAGTATGGCTGCAGTACCAGTGTCTCCTCCTCTCAGTACATATATTCACAGTGTTTATACTGTGAACCTGAACTCACCGTGACTCCTTGGATCTGGGTCCTCTTCACGGCCTCCAGCAGCATCCTCTGGACCTCCTCCTCTCTGACCGTCACGTTCCTCTGCACGCTGTACTTCTCTCTGAGCTTCACCTCCTCCATCACCTGACTCACCGCTGTGGCGGCGACCCAGACGGCGTCGTAGGCGAAGGTGTGGAGGGGGCCGGATCGCGAGCCGTCCTGGATCAGCTGCCTGAGGTACGAGTCCTGGTAGTCCTGAGGAGTCTGCGGGACCGGGTCACTGTTACACATCCAGTCCAATCTGAACTAATAACTCAACTAAAACTAGTAGAAGAGCTGATGTGTTCTGACCCGTCCAGAGACGCCCGGGGTGTTGGTGCCGCTGAGCTCTCTGCTCTGCAGCCTGATGGATCCGTCTGCAGCCGTCAGGAGGCTGTTGGCCGTGCAGCCCGAAACCTGCCAGCCCAGCCTCCACCCGGACATCCCCCCGTCGACAATGATCCACTGGTACCGAGCTCCAAACAGGTTCAGTCTGTACGCCTGACAGGAAACACAACACAGATACTGTGGCTGTGAATGAAACGATTCACAACACAAAACCAGAATATAAATCCATTTAATCCCTCTGACCCCTGCGAGGTGTTGTCTCCTGTACTGTAACATATATCATTCTTCAACCCATCAGTGTTTTGTGTTTCATCAGGAGTGGGTTCAGATTTTCTGCATTAGCTGATAAACAGCATCAGGCGCAAGAGACCCAGAGATATCGACTTTCTTCTTGTGCCTACATTACCCACAATGCAACTGGACATCCGGACCTTTAAAGCACATTTATCGATAACAGATCCCCACCTGATCACACCTGAGAAAGGAGGAAAAGACAAACGCTCCTCCTCATCTATGGGTCAAACTCACCACCAGCCATTTTATTAGAATTTAACATTTATTATTTGTGTATTGAATTATCTTCATGCGCACAGTTTTACCGTGAAACTTTAATGTGTGTTTTCCTGCAACATATTGTTTTCCAGATGTTAAAATGACGCGCAGCACAGACGTGCTGGTGGAGGGATACGCTGCTGTTTGTGAAGAAGTAGTTCCAGATAATAACTCTCAGACAGTCAGTGTTTTCCCCAAAATGTTTTTTCAGTCCAAACTAAAAAAGCACTAAAAAAAAAACTTGGATTTTAATTACGTTGTTTCTGTGACGATCTCATGAACTTACACAACAGAAAACCTCAGAGACAGAATCCTCTTCAAACTGTCCGATGAAGATCCGAACGTCTCGATCCTGCAACGACAACATGAATCATTTTCTCACTGATGATTCATTATGCAGTCATTCTGTACAGGTCAGGGTCCTGTCCTCCACCACACAGCGCTCCTCTCTGCTGGGCCTCGTACCTTCAGCCTCTTCAGGCTGCTGCAGACGTCCTCAGAGAAACTCTCTGTGGAAACAACCTGGACATCGGCCTTCAGCAGCTGCCTGATCACATCCTTCTTCATCTGGACAAACAAAAGAGAACGAGAGGTGATGGTGGTGTCAGAGGAAAGGTCAGGAGGTCAGGAGGTCAGGAGGTCACCTGTGAGAGTCTGGGTCTGTCCTGGGTGATGAGGCCGACTCTGGTCCACTTGTAGCGCTGCAGCAGTTTGACCGTGGCCTGGTTCAGAGCTCGGTCTGACGGCATCGTGCTGAACAGGTTCCCGTACCACTTCCTGTTGGACAGGCCGGGGGAGGTGGCTGCGAAAGATACCTGCAACACCAGAGGACCAATCATAAACACTCCAGCTGCTGACCCCTGAACACAACGCTTTAAGGTGACCTGTGGAGTTTTACTGTGAGCAAACAAACCAGTCAGGAACCTGCTGACTCCACAGGGACCTTTACCTCAGTATGAACCGAGGTGGACCGGATCAGTACCTGCACCAGGTTCAGAGCTGGCAGAGAGCGAGCGATGAGCGCCGTCACAGATGGACACACCCCTCCGATCAGCAGCAGGTACTTTGGCCCCGCCCACATGGCGTCGAACAGAGCTTTGAGTGACGTCGCAGGGTCGCACTGCAGAGCACAGTAGAGACTGCAGACTTTAATGGAGGTAAACTGTAGTGAAGTCAACAAACCACACCCTGGTGGAAACTGAACACACCTGAGAGTTCATGGTTTCAAATCTCATTTCTTACAGTGTGCTGAGAGGTTTCTCTGTCCATGGTGCTGAGATAACAGCTGTTTCAGATCCACCTCTGAAGGTTCAGCTTCAAACGTTCTACTTCAGCCAATGTTTCTCTTTTTGCTGTTTTTCTCTGAGGTATATGAAACTTCATGTGCAGGCGAAAATACAACAGAGGGCTCGAAGGTGTGAATCACATGGAACAACACAGCATCGTATCCTCTGTAACTGTAACGTCCTGTGAATGAGTTTAACTCCATGTTTCCTCTCAGCACCTCCTCTGTAAACTGTCTGCTGAGGGCAAAGGAAAGGTCGTTCACAAAGTCTAGAAATCAGTGATTCAAGCCCTGAAATGATCAGTTACCAGACATCATGATAACAGAGTGGATTTAACACAGCCTGAGTCGCCTCCTGCTGTTCAGTTTCCCACAGTTCTACTGAAGGTCCCTTAAATCCTCATTTTACTGAGTAATATAAAAACTGGAGCACTGACCTCTCCAGGTGAGAATCAGCTGATACAGATGGATCAGTGTAATATCTGCAGCTGACCAGGAAGTCACTTAATAACCCTGAAGAATAAAGACATTTCTAAAATATAAAATCATCTTTTCTTTCGTCCGGACTTTTCTTCTGAACTAAGCAACAGTTTTGGTTCAAATCAAACTGAGAGGAGAAAACACCTCCTGTGGTTGAACAGTATCTAGACACATGGAACCTGGACCAGAGTTTCAGACCGTTGTGAACCTCCGAGGACCTGCTCTGAGGTCTGATACCGACCTGTGAGTCCAGCAGCTGGAGCTGGATCTCGTAGTTCCCCAGCGGCGCCGGTTGTTTCTTCAGGTCCTGCAGAGCCAGTCTCACAGCAGGACCCACGCCAGCCGTCAGGTTCTCCCCCCCCGACCCAGAGCTGACTGGCATCATCCACAGCACAGGCAGAGGGTGACGGACCTGAGCCAGAACCGGCCCGACCACCAGCACCAGCAGCAGGAGCCTGAACGCCTCCACCCGACCACACCACTCCATTCTCTGCTTCCTCTCTGCCTGATGCTCTGCTCTGATCCTCCTGCAGAGAAACTCTAATCCTCTTGAGCTGTAAGCAGCTGAGATAAACGGATCAACATCAACACAAGATGCCACCGGGATCCTCAGCACCGACTGTTCACCCTGAAAACTCTCAGAGGAGGAGACTCCACCTGAGGAATGTCACATTTCATTCATGAGAGAAGTCAGCAGGAGCGTTTAATCTCTAATTAACTGACTGACAGAGAATTCATCAGTCATTTGATAAATGAATCATCACTTAGATCAAGGAGCTAAATGCCTCCATCTTACATCACAGTAAAGTTAATATTCTCTGGACTGTTGGTTGAAAACCTGTGACAGACATTTTCCCTCTCTTTGAACAGTTGATCTGATTACTGAGCAGCAGCTCTGTGGGATGTAAAACATAAAGGTTTGTCCTGAGGGAGACAAAGACAGAGCGGTGGAGTTAACGTCCTGTACGGTGCCATTTTAGACTCACACAGTAACTCCCAACCTTTTTAACCTGCGACCCATGAAAAGAAATGATGTTCACCCAGGTTAAAGGTTAAAGCCTCAGCGTGGACACAAACTGTGAGTTCAACCTCCGAGAGATTTGACCTCATTCATTAGACAGATTTTCAGAAGCCTGTAAAAGTGAGAGGTTTGGAAACAGCTCGTTAACACGTCCACAGTTAGAACATTTCATCACAACAGTTAAGATATTTGACTGTGAAACACGGTGTTGGAGCAACAAGTATTTGATGAATGAAGCTGGTTAATAAAGTTTCTGTCTGTCAGCAGGAGCCTCGACACAGTTTCAGGGTTAAACAAATAAAACCTCTTTAATAAGCTGCTTTTTGAAAAACATTCGTTTTCAGAGCCTGTTTCCATCGTACGACCACATCTCAACAGAAAACTACAGGAAATGTTGTTTCATCAAGGTTTTCCACAGCAAGAAAAGAAAAACTGACAGGAGCTTTACTTTCTGTCTGATGAGAGTTTAAACTGGTGGCTCATTATTTAGTTCATTAGTTAAACAGTCAGTTTTAGCCTGTAGATGATCGATCAGTCGGCAACTGTTGGCTGTTTCGTTCCTCGGACTCAGTGAAAAAATCATCTCACATCAAAGCTGAAACATCAGGCTGATGAAGAAACAACCTAAACTCAACCCACTGATGAAGACTGTGTGATCCAGTCAAAAGCTCCTGAACAGGCAGGAACATGGAGCCTGAAGTGTGAAGTGAAGAAGGAAATATGAACGAAATAAACATGTAAACTGACAGTGATGGATCATCTCACTGATTCTCTTTAGGTTGATTTTCATTAGATAAACTGAAGCAGTCTTGTTCTAAGTGACTGTGTTCAGACACAGCTCCTGTCCTTCACTCTTCACAGGGTTTCAGTCTCTTTATGTCCAATCGAAACCAACTCTGTCATTTAGCTGCTTCTCTGGTCCGTCCACTCTGACGTCCGGGTCCCTTTCCTCTGCCTCCTCCTCCTCCTCCTCCTCCTCCTCTCTTCCTCCTGTGTCCTGCTCTCTGTCCGGTGAACCCTCCACCCTCCTCCTTGTTGGCGGACTGAGCCCACAGGGCGTCGTATCGCCCCGGCGCCTGGTATCCGGGCTGGCTGCAGTCCAGTGGCTCTCTGGAGAGGAGGATCCAGATGGCGGGCAGGTTCCTGCTGACGGTCAGGCTGTCGAGGCCGGTGGCGGGCTCCAGCGGCTCCCACACCTCCACCACGGTGCTGTACAGCAGCCTGGTGAGCTGGTGGAGCCCCTTCACGCGCCGCTTCACGATCTCAGCGCAGGTGATGGCTTTGGAGACGCCCTTCCCGCTCGCTGTGAAGACGACCTGTCTGCAGAGCGGGCGGCCCGCTGCCTCCTGTCGCCCCTCCGCAGCCCTGCCTCCCTCCGCGGGCGGGGGTCGCCCCTCCTCCTCCTCAGCGGCTCGCGGTTTGGCCTCCATGCGGCTCAGGGCGTAGCGCAGCAGGTTGCGGATCTTGCTGCCGTCTTTGACGCGGACCTCCGGCGTGTCGGGGGGGAGGCCGGGGAACGGACAGACAGACGGCTGCTCCACCGTCCGAGCCTTACTGTAGTTCTCCATCTACACAGAGGACACACAGATGTTACAGATGTGGAGACAGAACACATCTGGATGTTGTTACATTAACAGCTGGTCAATGTGTTTATCAGCGTCAGAATCAGGACCTGACTTGTTCCACAGACACCTGTGGTTACAGACTTTCTCTGTAAACTGTTCATGATGAACTGAATGAGCTTCCTCCGTTCACTGAAAACAGGACTCAACACACCAAAGTCAAAGTTAAATGAAAGCTTCAAGAGAAAAAAAGATACAGAAAGAAGATAGAGTTTATTTCTCTCCGTCAGGTGGAGCTCGGTCCTTTCGTTCTCCTGCATCAGGAACAGCCTGGAGAAACTACTGTGGCTGATTTTTGAATCTAAAGTTTCACAACCCAGAAAATGTGAAATGATCAACTGATCCATTAATCACAGTGTTCAGATGATAAAGTAAAACATTCAGACACAGTGAAGCAGTGGTTTCCTGTCACTCCTTCTTTTACAGCCTGAGAAATGCATCAGTTGGTAACAATTAAAACTACAACAGCACTCAGGGGAGCGTTTCCTTCAGCCGAGGCCAAACCATCCTGAACACATCTGTCTCTTATTACAGGAACAAGAAAAGACAAGAGAGGATTTATATTCAGAAAACACAGTAAGTCATAAACAGCAAACATGAAAAGCAATAAAACATATTTGGCTCAGCTGATGCTGCATGCACTGTTACTATTAATAAGTTCATCTGTGTGTGTGACGCACATTCAGCATTCAAACTGATCTCAACATGAATATGTTGCACAGAGTTAAGGAAAGTTAGAAAAACTCTTAAACTGAATCTGCACCTAAACTAAGGTCAGTAGTTTTACTGAATCCTGCCGACAAACAAACAAACAAATAAATAAACAGGTGTGTGTTTTGTCTGACTGTCCTGATATCTGACACTGAACTCAAGAATGAGAATCATCTATTTTCTTCTCCTCCATGTGAAACAGACAGACACTCCACCGTGTTCTCTACATCTTGTTTTGTCATCTTCACTCCCCTGATCCTGAATCAGATCTTTCCTGTTAGTCTGTTCAGATTTACAGACTTTTTCCATGTCAGACACGTTGGCTCGTTACAGCAGGAAAAACACACAGCTGGAACTAATAACCAACATGGAGCCGTGTTCAGCGATTACTGCAGTTCAACAGTTATTAATGTTAGTAGTCACATCTGTATTTGAGTCCAAATGAAAATGAGTAAATCTGATTCAGCTGTTGTTGTATTCTTTGTCTTCTGTTCTGCCACCAGGTGGAGCCAAACCATCTGATTAAAGATCATCACATGTGCTTTTCTACAGCAGGTGTGTGTGTGTGTGTAGATCCTTACACATCATACAACTATAAACTAGACGAGCTAATGTCCCTGTGAACTCTATAATCATCGATAATCAACATGCATCTGTGTGAAATGTGCACCAACAATTCAGTGGATAAAAACTGTAAAACCAACGATGTAGATTTTGTTTGCAGGTTCTCTTTTGTGGGATTACATCACGTCTTTCACTGGACCGTTTCAACACTAACCTGAACTGACAGGAACCACACATGCACTGCTAAAGTTCTTCAGACCTCCACAGACAACGTGTACACCAAACTCCATACAAATAATACAAGAAATCAAATATCACTTGCAATATCGTAAAGTAGTTAAACCTGACAAAACATTTAGGCTTTACAGACTGTTTTACTGTCCTCCAACATCATCGGGATATGAATGATTTCCCTTCATGGAAAAATAACATGGAAACGTTTATAGTTTCACGTTTACCATTCAAAGGTTTGGTTAGTTAGCCATTAGTCAGCTGGTTGATCATCTGCAAAATTACATTAAGACCAATAGTGTTTGGTAATATGAATATATGCCGAATTAAGGAACATGTCATCTTGATTCAACAGCTTGTTTTGTAACGTTCTGCCACGAGTACAGGTTTACCGGTGACAAGGAGAAGATTAAATCTACGGTGTTTTAAACGGAGACCGGCGCGACGACTTTTCTGACAGTTACAGTCGTTTTGAGGCTCGGCACACATTACACTGATAAAGGAGGGTGGAACTAAACTTTAGCCGCTGAACTAATCGAACAGAGACTTTAGGTAACTGACAGAAACTGTACCAAATCTGTTACTAACTACGTTAGCAATAGCGGCTAAGCTACAGGCTAACAGCCTTAGTTTATATTCGCGTGAATGCACTGAATGCGGAAACATCAAAGCCAAGATAAACGGTGACTTCTATGTTATAGTGCGGACTAAAATACATGAATCAAAAGTTTAAAATCTCACCAGAGAGTTTATTTTTTTTCGGCTACCGGACACTGCACATGTTTACCTCACCCGTCACACGTTACGTTACCGTACATCGATGAGAACTGTCGTAACCTGTCGTGTTTTATTGTAGTTCCTTTGACGGTTCGTCGCCTCCGAACTGAATTCGGAAAATCTGAGCGGGAACTAATCGGAGAAAAACACGAAATATGCACGGTTACAGCTGTATTAGCCATGTCTGTGGTTATTTAGTTTTTATGTGTTTGTTTGAGACTGTTTCATCCGAAAATATTCCGAAACTGTGGTTTTAAACGGTCAGTAAAGGTCGTGACAGGTGTTTCCCCTCCTTCAGCCACAGGGGGCAGCAGTGAACACGTTCCTGCGCTGAGAAAATGGCGACGAAGAAGACGTTCGCAAACAAACCTGGCGAAGCTACACAAAGGTGATATTTCTTCTTTATTTGACGCGTTTTTAATCGTATTTTTTATTTTTACAAGCGAAAAGGCTTTTAAAATGTCTGGTTCCCTAAACGTCGCAGTGAGATTCATTCACTCATCGAAACCCCTGAATGTATTTCAGGAGCCCACCTGTGCTAGCAACACACCCACTCCAGGTGTTCAGGTAGAAGCACAGCAGCTAACGACCATTTTCATTGTCGATTATAAGTTTTTATTAAAGCAATAAATCATTTAGTCGATAAAATGTTCAAAAGTAATGGAAAAACCATTTACTTGTCATTGTTTTTTGTCCCCCCCCCCCCGACTTTTCACTATCACATATAACAAAAAAAGCAGAAAATCCTCACATCTGAGGAACTAGAACCACAGAATGTTTGGAATTTCTGCATGAAAAAGGACCATCAGGACCATCTTTTTTTTTTCAGTAGGAACATAATGTTCAATTGTACTTTTCCTCTTTTTCCTGATTAGATGTTCTTGCTGCATTTGATTAGAGGGCAGATAATCAAATAAAAGCTGTAATAACCAGTGTAAAAATAACCTGCCTAATTAGTCACATGGGTTTTAAACTAAAGTTGAAAGAATCAGTCAGTTCTTAAGTTTGTCCACTGATAGAAAATTAATTGGCAAAGATTTTTCAGCACAAAACATGTCGATGTCTCGACTGATGATTTGTTGATTGTCTTTGTTTTAAACCAAGAAGTAAAAGTCCTGCATTCAAAAGTAAAAGTGTGACTGATCTGATGTAATATATGACATTATTAGACTGTTAATGCTAATGCTAGTGTTGTAGGTTGTCCAGTGGTGATCAACCAAGGGGTCGGGTCCCCCTAAAGGGTCACCAGATAGATCTGAGAGGTTGTGAGATGGTTAATGGGGCAGACCAAGTGCTGTTACATAACCTGTTCTCTAACTGTTGTGTGTGTGGCCTTTTTTCTTTCTTTCTTTCTTTTTTTTTTGGAAAAGTTTGGATGATTTCTGTTTCTTGGACCTTCACAGCTTTTTTCCCTCAAACCATCTGGGAGGTTTACGTGGTAAATCTCTCTAATAACAAATCATAGACATCTGAAAGTGCTGTTTTTTTTGCACAGGGTCACGCAACAATACGTTGAGAACCACTGATTTAATCTTATTTAAACTTATCATATGTTGTTTATGTGAAATCTTAAAGTATCTATAGATTTTAAATAAATGTAGTTGAGTAAGAAGTACAGGATTTCCCTCTGAAATGTGGAATAGAAGTAAATTTAGATGTGTTTAATCTTTATCTATGGCCTTACTGTAGAAAGGCGGCGTAAGAATAGAACAAAACAACATTACATTCATCTGCTGCTGTTTCTCTCTGTGTGGTTTTAGTCCTGATTGATGGAAGATGGCAGACAGCAGGTCCTGGCCTGAAAATCAAACCAAACAGCTTCCACAGTAGAAAACAAAGAGTCACACAAAGAAACAGAGTCCAGCTGGAGAAGCCGGGAAGGTTCAAAGTTTAAGCAATACCAAGGAAATGAAAGAGTTTTCCAGGCAGAGTGCTCTGAGGCCAACAGTAGAGGAAAGTTCTGCTGCTAAAACATCGACAGTGTCGGTTATTTGATTGACTGGTTGAAAATTATTTGGCAAAGATGTCATTGTTTGTTTTATTTTTAAGCAAACATTCCAGAAAGCTTCTGGTTCCAGCTGTTGAATATTTCCTCAGTTTTCTGTGGAATTAAACAGAATATTATTTTTGGTTTTGGGCAAAACAAGCGATCAAGCGTGGACTCTCGGAAATTGTGACGGATATTTTTACTATTTTTGGGCATTTTACAAACTAAACAATTGAGAAAATAATCAACAGGTGAATCGGTAATGTAAATGATCTCTAGTTGCAGAATGATGCAGTGTTCAAGTGTTCAGCACGAGCCAAAAAAGATAAAAGTGAAGCAGGAACACTTACAATCTGTAAATGATCAAACCTTGAATAAAGCTGCCAGAAACATCTCTATATATCACTACCAGACTCCATTGACAAAAACAGGAATTTTACAGAGCAGAACACAGGAGCTGCTGGAATACCACTGCCTCCATCTGTTAGTGTGTTTGTGTTACTGTGTGACTTTCAGTGGTGGAAGAAGTAATCAGATACTTTACTGAAGTGAAAGCACCACACAATAACATAAACACACTAACAGATGGAGGCAGTGGTATTCCAGCAGCTCCAGTGTTCTGCTCTGTAAAATTACTGTTTTTGTTAATGTAGTCTGGTAGTGATATTTGGTGATGTTTCTGGTTCTTACTCTTTAATAAAAAACTCTGTCTCTGTAGGAATCCTATCTATAATGTCAGACATTCACTGAACATTCCTTGGAAAAAAACAGAAACATAATTTCTTTTCAATTGTTCATAGATTTAAATCACCGGTAACTGTCTATTACTGCAGATCGTTTTTCAAAGCATTGTAGTTTTTTTCCACACTGGGCAGACAGCCATCGTTTCAGCTTGCAGAGACTCGTAAGTCACTGGAAATAGATAATCAAGACTCAGTCTGTTGATGGTGGAAGAAACAGGCTGCAGGTTTTTAAACTAAAAGCAAGTCAAAATAAAGGGGGTAAATTAATGATAGTATGCATGTAACATTACATTTTAATTAAGCTTCTTCTGGTGTTCTAATGATAATCTCTGATAAAGTTGCAAGTGATAATTATTTTGATTAATGATTAATCATTTTATGATTATTTTCCATGAACTTCTTCACCTCAGTACGTCACAAAAGTCTTCAAATATCTTCTTTTGTCCAACAAACAGTTCAAAGATTTTCAGTTTTCTGTCACGTGACAAAGAAGCAGAAAATCCTCACATTTAAAAAACTGGAACGAGAGGTTCTGTGTTGTTGCGCAATAAATGGCTTCATTGATTAATTTTGCTACAGTCAACTCATAGTTTCAGCTCTAGAGTCAGAAAAAAGTTCTGTATTCAAGATTTGTCAGGTTAAATCTAACTAAACTTTCTGTTGACTGGGGAGGCCACTGAAGAATCATTCTCCTGCTGGAAGTAGCTGTTAGAAGATGGTAAACTGTGGCCAGAAAGGGATGAACATGGTCAGCAACAAAACTCTGATTCAGACCGATTGGTGACTGATTGGTATTAAGGACCCAAAGTGAGTCAAGAAAACATCCCCCACACCATCACACCAGCAGCCTGGACTGTGGACACAAGGCAGGCTGGGTCCATGGATTCAGATGTGGTTTGAGAAATAAATAAAATCCTGTGCTGTTTTAAACGTTACAATCAGCACACACATGATAGAAGAAGACAACATTAACACATTTTCACCTGTCCAATCAGACTTTGTTCTCCAACTGTGATCTTAAAGCTCAGTCTCTTGTGACCGCCACTAAGTGAAAAGTACAAAAGTCACAGCTCTGCACTTGACACAAGCTGGACTGCCTTTGAGAAGAAGCCAACATCCATTGGAGCTCTGACTCTGTAGCTTGAACCAGAGGAGCTAATTGTCTGCCCTGCTGACTGTAGAAAAGCTTGGCTGAAACTTCAGAGTTGTTTTCATAATGATGTAAGAGCCAACTCTGTCCTCAAATTCTCTGGAAATCTGGACCACGTGGTTCTTGGACAGAGATTCACAGATCCAGCCTGGGATTTATCTTCTTTCCTGTCTAACTGTGCGGATTGAGCCATGCTAGCAGCTGTTTGAGTTAAATACTGAGGTAGCATCTTGGCGGGCCTCTGGAACCGGTTCATCTCAATTTAAACAGAAACAGGTGAAGCCAGTGGTTTGAGACATTTGTTAGTCAAGTTCAAGTGAATTCAGCATTCAGTGTTATTTCTATAAAAGGAAGTTTGTTATCAACCTTCTTTTGCCAACTTATCCCTCCTAGTTGGAACGAGAAGATTGTTTCTTTTCTAAAGAGAGACTAAGAATAATATTGTTTTCTTTGGTAGTTGCAGTTTGAACGATGAGCTGCAGACTCTCTTCTGAGCTGATAAGCAGAGTTGAGCTGTTAACTCCCTTCATGGTTTTTAGCACCAGCTGGGACCTTTTTCAGCGTCTCTATGATACAGGCACCAAACCAAACTAACAGTGAAGAGGGAGTCAGGATTGATCTGAAAATCAGGTGTGGTTAAGAAGGTGCTACCCAAATGCTTCTGCTCCATGACTGTGTTATACAGAGCCTTTTCTTAAGAATTTCCTGAGAATTTTCATCTTTTATTATTCTCTCTCCTCTGTGGCCAAATAAAGTATATTAACCAGTTTTCTTCAGAAATCACCCACAATCTTGCCAAACATGTCCACTGTGGCCAAACTGAACACCTTCCAACATAAGGCTCAGTGTGTGAAGGTCCAGAGCACAAACATCTGTTTTATTCTTCTAAAGCAGAAGAAGCTAACAGTCATCACACATCGACAGTTCATCTGATCTTTATTTTTCAGGAAGAGAATTCCAATTTTAGTTTCATGCCAAGAACGTTCACTGTTAATACATTTCCCGGCCCTAAAAAGTCACGCACTTTAATACTACATTGGACCGCCTTTAGTTTTGATCACAGCACGCATTTGCCGGGCATCGTATTGATAAGTTTGTGATATGTCACAACATTTATTTCTGTCCAAAGATCTTGTTTAATAATGGGAGAGTTGGATCGTCCCAAAGATTCTCATTGGGGTTAAGGTCTGGACTCTGTGGTCTTATGCTCCCTAAGGCCACTCTTTCTGATTTGAGCCACTCTTTCATCCTGGTGTCTTCTTTGAATATAGCCTTTTCATGAGAGGAAAAAAATCCATTGATGGACCATGTATACATATATACGGGTCAGCTGACCTGTTTTTAGGAGTGTAAGCGTTATGAACCTGGACCTGACCAACAAGACCAACCCAGTCATTACACTGCTCCCGAACATACGCGGTGCTAGGCATGATGGAGTGCATCAGTGCGTCACCTCTTCTTACTCTGATCGCCCTTGACTGGAGCGGAAGTGGTTGTAGTAGTGAAGTTGTGGAGACAATGGGTTTATTTTAGTTTAAATCTTGACGAGGGTTCACCCAAAGGCATATGGGAGACTCCAAGGTTAACTGGAAGAAGGTTCTTGGGTCAGATGAGTCCAAAATTGAATTTTTGGCCATCAGACTAGACAATATGTTTGGTGGACACAAACACACCATCCCCACCATGAAGCATGGTGGTGGCAGCATCATGATGTGGGGATGCTTTTCCGAAGCAGAACCTGGAAGGCTTGTAAAGGTAGAGGGTAAAACATACAGGAAATCCTGAAGGATTCAGTCTGCAAGAGAACTACGACCTGGAAGAAGCAGGACAGCAGGACAATGACCTGAAGCATACAGTGAAAGCTTTACAGAAATGGTTTAAAGACAACAAGGTGAATGTTCTGGAGTCAAAACCCAGATGTCAATCCAACAGAGAATTTGTGGCTGGATTTGAAAAAGGCTGTTCACATCCGATCCCCATGCAACCTGACTGAGCTTGAGCAGTTTTGCAAAGACAAATGGAATAAAATTGTAAAATTGATGTCACTTATTTTACAATATATATATTTTTATTAATTAACATTACTGTATAGAAATATGTTTTGTCTGAAGGTTAAGGCTACACAGCTGTTTATTCCCATTTCTTCCTTGAAGATGATCCAGGTTTTAATAATGCGTTGGACAGTTCTTAACCCAGTTTTAGTTTCAGCAATCTCCCTTAGTTGTTTTCTTTGTTTGATGCAGACCAGTAATTTTACCCTTCTGAACCACGACCACAGGATATTCCAACATGGTTGTTTAAGAAATAAGGAGCTACTCACTGCATCAGTCAGGGTTAAATGAATTGTTACCAGCTGGAACATATTAATCACTGTAGTAATTATCAACTATTTGCTTAGTTAAATTCAGGGGGTGACTTTTCTTGGGCCAGGCAGTGTAGCTTCATATCTAACAAACTCATAACAGTGCTACTGATGTTCTCATCTAATTCTTAGCAAAAAATCGAACAAGGATTTTTCCCAGAATGATAAATTATACCTTTGGCTTGAATGTTGGAAACTAACTTTATTGAGAACTTTGGAGGACTTTACATAACTGAGCTTCAACTTAATGATGGATTTATAAACCCAATCCTGAAGATGAAAAAAAGCTGTAGTTACAGTTGCCCTGATTCATGTGCACAAATAAAAAGTAATGGATCACAGTTTATCTACCTCTTCTGCA
>BRZM01000026.1:3126871-3200361 GCA_033238685.1 Lates japonicus | reverse complement strand
TCTCTCTCTCCCTCTCTCTCTCTCTCTCTCTCTCTCTCTCTCTCTCCATCTATCCATCCATCTATCTATCAGCTCTCCTCGGTGAAGTGGAAACCATCTGTTAGTGTTCAGTTGAAGATGGATTGGAGATCACAGAGAGGGACTTTGGCAGTCGCCCTCTTCTTCTTCTGTTTATAATAATAGTCAGTCCCAGAGGACAGCTCCCCCCCCCCGTCCCGTCCCGTCCCACAGAGACAAACAGCAGCCATCACTGTTTACTGCTGTGAAGGTCAAAGGTCACGACTGCGTCTTGTGTCTGTTCACATTTTCATCAGAGCTCAGTTTTTATTTGGTTTCTTAAACACAGCTCCTGCTCTGATGATCCATCACAGTCCACATAATCCCACACAGATTAACCACCAGGTCACCTGACTCCTGACCAATCACAGCCCCAGATTCAGACCCAGAGAGGTCAGAGTGAAGCTGAACTGTACGTCAGTTAAACACCAGCGTTCATCTCTGATCTCTGATATAAACTGAGGCAGATATCAAGAGTTAGAAACAGACACAGCACTTCCTGCTGCAGAAGGAGAAGAGGATCATGGGTAATACACAGCGTTAGTGTTTCAGTTCAGTGAGTGGGAGCTAATGACCACAGGTGGCTGCAGGGGGCGCTGCTGCTCAGTGAAGTTACAGTGTGGAGCTTTAACCAGAGAACGTCGTCATTATTAAAAGTATCTGACAGATAAACTGTGAGAGTGAGGGCTGTGAATGAGCTGCAGCGTCTCTCTCCTCCCTCACACCGAGCACATCTCAGTCTGGAAACAAACTGAGGTTTTTGTTTCCGTCCTCTGCAGGAATCCCCCCACACAACAAGAGCTGGAAACTTTCTGCAGCTGGAAACTTTCCCACCAGGAAACAACAAAATAGAGCTGCAGAGACCATCACAGTGTGTGTGTGTGTGTGTGTGTTGCATTCTATAGTCGCTCTGCATATTTGTGTGTGGAGCTGAAGGGTCAGACGGGACGTTTCACCTCGCCTCACCCGCCCGCAACACGAGTCTGAATTTGATCTAAAAAACTGAAGAAAAATAAAAACAGCGTGATGACATCATCAGGTTGGATGACATCACAGCGCTGGGTCAGCTGACACCCTCGAGGATCACCCGGCTGATTCTCACCAGATGTGTCCAATTTGATTCACAGTGATGGACCTTAAAGGAGCAACCTGAAGTTTTTTTATCTAGAGGTTTTTTCTTATGGGCGGTGCGTTCAAGGACAATTAGACATTTGAGATTTAAGGAGGATGAAGGGATGAAAAGAGGAGAGGAAAGGAAGGAAAGGAGAAGAGAGGAGAGGAGAGGAGAAGCAAGAGGGAGGAAGAGGAGGAGGAAATAACAAGAGGAGAGGAGAGAAAGAAAGGAGGAAAGGAAGAAGAGCTGAAAGGACAGGAGGTGAAAAAGGGAAAGGAGGTGAGATGAAGGGGGTGTTAAGAGAAGTAGAGGAGATGAAATGATTGAAGAGAGGTGGAGAAGAAAGGAAAGGACAGGAGATAAGGAGGTAGGAAATATAGAAAGGAGAGGAAGAAAGTGAAAATGGGAGAGGATAGGGTGGGAGGGAAGGAGGAGAGAGAGAAGGAAAGGTGAGGAAAAAGCAGAGAGGGGAAAGGAAGAGGAGGACACTGGAGAGGAGAGGAAAGAGAGGAGGACAAGGAAAGTGGAGGAGAGGAGTTAGGAGATGAGAAGAGGAGGAAAGGAGCAGAAGAATGGTGAGAGGAGAGAAGAAGAAAGGAGGAAAGGATGGGAAGGAAGAGAGGAGGATGGAAGAGGAGCAGAGTGAGGAGAGGAGATGATGGGGAGGAAAGGAAACACAAGGAAGAAAGAGTGGAGAGGGGGAGAGAAAAAAGGAGAGGATGAAGGACAGAGGAAAGGAGGAAGAGGAGGAGGTGAAGAGGAGGAGTGGAGGGAGTCATATTTGTGGTCCGGTGAGAGAGTCGACTGTGGGAAGAGAGAGGGAGGAGACCCTTCAGAGTGAGGACCTCAGAGACACTGCAGTCTAGACACACTTAATACCAGGGATTAACACACACACACACACACACACACACACTGTTGAAACCTGCTGATTAGTGGGAAGATGTTTGTGCTGTTGAACCTGGCGGCCATGTTGTGTTTGAGAGCCTCTGTCAGCTCTGTTTAAATTCTCATTAGTCTTTGCTGCTGCTGCTCCGACCCACGACACCTCAGCCAGCACGCTCGTCTCTGATTGGCTGTCCACCTGCAGGTAACCGTGACGACGCTGCTGACGTGTACTCAGGTAACCCCACAGCCTCCCTGAGGACGACTGAAACCCACTCGACGGCCTCTGGAGTCCTTTAAAGACCAATCAAAGCTCTTTAATTATGTCTGGAACCTCCTCAAGGACTTTTACAACCTCATATACATCATTCCTGAAGAACCCATACAACCTCTTCAGGGACCTCTGGAAGCTCATCAAGGATCCCCAGAACTTCTTCAAGGTCCTCTGGAAACTTGTCAAGGACATCTGCAACCTCTTCAAGGACCTCTTCAATGATGTTTACAGCCCTCTCCTTGAGAACCTCTACAACCTGCGTAAGGACCCCTCAAACTTTTTCAAAGAGACCTGGAGGCTCATCAAGGACCCGTGGAACCTCCTCAAAGACTCGTCATCGGCCAATGAAACCTCCTCAAGGACCTCAGGGCCTTCTCCAGTGGTGTTTACAGCCTCCTCAAATACATCAGGAACCTCCTTACATGCCTGGAACCTCCTCAAGGATCCCTGGTAACCACGGCAACATGTCTGCCTCTGTTTGAACAGGTAAGAAAACACAGATTTTTAATAACCTGTTGATTCTTCTGAGATAAACAGACGAGCTGAACCGTGACTTCACTTCAGGTTGGATTTGTTCCACAGAAAAACAAAAGCCCAGCTCAGTGTTTGGTCTCCTGCTCGCCTCCTTTTTCTTTTTTTCTTTTCTTCTTTCCAGACGAGGACACAAAGAGATTCTGGGAGGGAAACAACCAAACCGAGCTGATCTGGAAATTCCTGCGCTGGATTGTTTTTTAGCTTCAACCATAGATGACTCACGGTGGGTAATGACTGCACGCCCTGCTGTGGATCACACACACACACACACACACACACAGTCCAGGCACAACGGGCACAATATTGCATGCAAACATCAGTACACACCCCAAAACATACACATAATTAAGGCACATATAGAACACAAACACACAGATTCATATATACACATGCATGAAGGGAAAGGCTCTCTGCATCAAACCAGTCAGAGAAGAAGAGGAGGGAGCTTTCTTCTTCTTCTACCACTCATTTACACACACACACACACACACACACTTAGCAGTTTGTTTCAGCTGGTTTTTATTTCAAACTGCATGACGACACAGCTCCGTGGGTTTCAGACAAATTAAACTGTTAAATTCACATTTTCAAAAGGCCACAGCCACTT
Organism: Lates japonicus; assembly: GCA_033238685.1. NCBI lineage: Eukaryota > Metazoa > Chordata > Actinopteri > Centropomidae > Lates > Lates japonicus. Next base: position 3,196,890 of record BRZM01000026.1, on the reverse strand, counting down.
TAAGTTCAGCTCAGAGATGGTCTCACATCAGGTCTTTACACGCCAAGTGGTTACCACGTGTGTTAGCATGCTAATGCTCGCTAATCAGACAAAGAGCAGGAGATAAAGACGGTGACAGTTGTCAGGGTGTTCGAGGTGGAGGAGAGGAGTCTTCAGAGGTTGTTGAAGACAGAGAGCGACGCTCCTGCTCTGATCTGGGAGCTGGGTCCACCATCAGGGAACCACAGACCACATCAGTCCAGACTGAGAGACTTGTAGTCCTTTTTGTTTAGGAAGGTTTGTAGTGATGATCAGATTCTGATTTGAAAACGTGCGGCAGGAATATGTTTGACTTCTGACATTTAATCTCAGCGCTCCACGGCCGCTGCACTCTGAGCTCTGTGAGCCATGTTTTCCCTTTACTGCAGAACAATGAGTCTGCGGCTTTAACCGTCCCTCGGTAAACACACACAAACACTCGTCAGTGAATTACAGCAGGAGGACAAACACAGGGTTGAGGCAGTGCTGAGCACACACACCTGTCCAGCAGACATACTGATGCTGATATATTCTAAGAATTAGTGAGGTGAAAAAGTTGACAGAATGTCCCTTTAACTCCCGTTTGTCTGTGAGCAGTTAAAGTCAGTGTTAGTCAGAGTCTCTGCTCGCCAAACCCTCTGTGGTCTGAAGTCAGAGGCTACTGTGAGAGCAGTAAACACACCAGGACAACAACACACATCCTTCCAGGAATGAACCTGTGTGTGTGTGTGTGTGTGTGTGTGTGTGTGTGTGTGTGTGTGTGTTCTTGTATGAGGTCCAAATGAGCTCATGCAGATAGAAACTTTACAAAAACCCCAGAGTCAGGACTGTTTCTCTTCACTGTTTTAACTTTAACATTATTATTAAAATGATATTTCTTCTCATGATATTCTAGACTAATATATCTGAGATATTCTGTTATAATATCTTCTTATTATGTTATTGATGTTTGCAGTTTTAGAGTGTTTGTGTGCAGTTTAGAGTAAAGACATGTTAATGTTCCCACACTTCTGACAGCAGACGTCACTAATGCTGCTGTTCCTCCTTTGTTCTTCATGTCCCCACATTTAATCAGGAACCAGTATTTTATTGGGACCTGATTCATTCCTCAGATTAAACTGTAAATCGCAGACTGGATTATAACCTGCGACCTTCCTCTGCCCCCTAGTGGTCAGATAAAGTGATTAATCCCGCTTTAACATCACAGTTAAGAATAGAGAAACTCTGAAAAGATGAACTCCCAGCAGGCTGTCTGCAGGCTTTACTTCCTGGTTGACAGGTAACTAATAACACAGGTGTTGCTGTTGTCATGTTACACACACACACACACACACCTGGCCGTCTCTACCTGTTGTAATAAACTCCTGCCAGTCGACATCAGCCTGGGTGTGACACAGAAATACCCCACCACACACACGACGTGACTAACAGCAGTCGTCTGGAGGAGGGGGTGGGGGGGTGTTAGACCATGATGCATCAGTCTGTTGTGATCTGTGTCTGTCTGAGGTCAGAGGTCAAACACTTAGGGTTAGTTAGGACCATAGCCACTGGAGGGCGCCGTGACTTTAACGTAAACACGTTGTTACTCCACAATAAACCAGAACTGTGGGTCGTAAGAAGCTCTGTGGTGGTTGTTCTGTGGGAGGTCGTGTCTGCAGGTGAGACAGGTTTGAAGAGGAGGGGATGAAAGGAGGGAGGAGGGGAAGAGAGGTTGTCCCAGGTGTGGCCTTCAGTGAATACTGCCTCCATCTGTGTGTGACTTCCAGTGGTGGGAGAAGTAATCAGATACTTTACTGAAGTAAAAGTACCACACAGTGACACAGACTGACTTTTCTCTCCTTTGTCTCTTTAGCTCAGATGTTGTTACGACTGATCAATGAGGCAGAAACTAAACGAAACACTAAATCACTAAATGACACAAGTTTCATTCCCACTTTAACTTTGATTCAGTTTAACTGGACAAACATCAACACACACACACACACACACACACACACACACACACACCACACACACACACCACACACACACACACACACACACACACACAAGTACACTTACTTTCTGACTTTCTCAGGGTGATTCAGACAATTACTCATGGCTCACACGTGTGTGTGTGTGTGTGTGTGTGTGTGTGTGTGTGTGTGTTCCCAGGTCATACTGTTTGTCTGGCCGTCTGTGTGTTTGTGCGTGATGATGTGATGTGTGGGCGGGTCGACATCAGTGTGTGTGTGTGTGTCAGTGTGGGCTGTACTTGAGGTAAAGATGGACATTTCAACAGTCTGTCTGACGGTGTGTGTGTGTGTGTGTGTGTGTGTGTGAGACAGGTCACTCTGAGCTTCTTTGGTAGAGAGACATAGAGACAAACAGAGAGAGAGAGAATCTATAGATGATGCTTCACCCGACACACAAGTGTCTCTGTCAGACCCTCCGATCCATCACACACGTCTAGACAGACCATCTGACCAATGCACATGTATACTGTATACACACACACACACACACACAGATGGCCAGACAGAGCATGTGGTCTCTACAAAAACACCTAAAAATATTGAAGATCACATGAAAAGTATCATCAGAGAAAGTAACAAACAGGAGACACGAGATAGATTCGATTACCTCCGTTAATTAAGAATCCTCCTGCCTGAGGGTGTCATCTCTCTGGGGGGGGGGGTTCTTTGTCATCAACACTGTAAAAAACACTGATAATCTGAATTTATTGTCCTTTTTTTCCAGCCTTTATGCGAAGCTAACATACCCAGCTGACCGGACACATTTCCTGCACCTGATTGGTCAAAGTTAATTCAGCTCAAAGCTCAGCACACTGGGGAACAAGAGCCTCTACAAAATAAGAGCCCAACCATCAGCCTCAGTCTGCAGCACGTTAAACTCTTCAGTCACATTCCTCTCGTTCTGTACATTCCTCTGCAGGTTAACAGATCCCAGACCAGCCTGGACATGTGGGAGCTGAAGAGATGATTTATTACATTTACAATCTGACATTTATAGCAGAGAGACAGAGGGATGGAGGGAGGGAGGGAGCAGTGAGGCAGGAAAGACAACATTTGATTTTCAGTGTGTTTATTCTGGTGTTTAATGTGGAGAGAGAGAAGCAGAGGCAGGATGTTTTCAATTCATTTTCCCTGTAACACTAAGATTCAGAGTGTGTAATGGAGTGTTTTTACTGTGTTGGACTTTTACTTAAGTAAAAGATCTGAATGCTTTATTTTAAGTTAAGTTTGGACTTGAATCCTTATTTGCTCACATGCTGTGTAATGGACGTAAATGTATGGAAAGCCATGCCTGAAAATACAGAGAGGGGCGTGCTCATCTGATTATGTTCTCTTGCCTGGCGGCACTGCGATTGTCGTCATGACTTCTACATAAAAGAGTCTCAGGTGTTTCCTCAGACCTGAGACGGTCAGATGAACGTCGGCAGGTGCACGTCTGAAACGGTGCTGCCTCTAAAACAAACACAGCTGTCAGTGTTGATGAGATGATAATGTTTAGAGGCCTGAGTCTCTCGCCCTCTCCTCTACCTGCCTTCCCTTCTAATCTCCTTCTCTCTCTTTCTCTCAGCACTTCCTGTCTGTCTGGGACTGCCGCCGGCCACACGGCCTCATGGGGAAACCCAGTGTTTGGTTGTGGCCAATCAGACTGATTGTATCTGACATCTCCTGCCTGAGAACGCCGTGCTCCTCCACCGTGTTTGTGTGTGTGCGTGTCCAAAACCATCAAAACCAAACTTTAAAAGACAACAGTTGACTCTTTGATGACAGATGTTTTTCACGCCTGCAGAGTTCACTCACAATGCAGCGGCCATCAGGGTCAGGGGAGTATTTCACTCTTATCTTGCCTCTTTTCTGACTGAAAAAAAAGTTTTTTTCTACTTAATTTTATTTACAATTATTTAATTCTACTTGAAAATTATTTTGGCAGAGAAAAAAACAAAAGCAAACAGCTGTTGTGTAAGTTAACAGAGAAAATATCAGATGTGAAGCTTCATTAAAATGCTGTTTGAAATGTTGTTGTTCTACCATCCATCCATCCATCCATTTTGTTCTGTTTATCCGGGGTCAGGTCACGGTGGCAGCAGGCAAACATTCTTCTCCGGTTCCTCCTGGAGGATCCCAAAGCATTCTGGGACAGATGGGATTGTAATCCCTCCAGAGAGTTCTGGGTCCAACCGTGGTCTCCTCCCAGTTTTAGGAAGGTGTGCAGGAGGATCCTGATCAGATGCCTTAACCACCTCCTTTCAGCAGCAGCAGCTCTACTCCAAGCTCCTCACCTTATCTTTAAGGCTGAGCCCAAAGAGGAAACTCATTTCGGCTGCTTGTATCTGCGATCTCGTTCTTTTCTCATGCCCAGCTCATGACCATCGGTGAGAGTTGGAACGTTGACAGCTGGTAAATCAAAAGCTTTGCCTTCTGGCTCGGTTCCCTCTTCACCACAACATCCACATTACTGTTGACGCTGTAACAATCCACCTGTCAATCTCCCACTCCATCGTACCCTCACTCGTGACCCCGACATACTTAAACTCCCTCACTTGAGGCACCAACTCTTACCCCACCCGGAGGGAACAATCCACTGTTTTCCAGCAGAGAATCATATCATCAGTCTTGGAGATGCTGAGTCTCATCCTGACTGCTTTCTACTTGGCTGCAAACCGCCCCAGTGCACGCTGAAGGTCTCAGTCTGATGAAGCGAACAGAACCACATCATCTGCAAAGAGCAGCAACACAATTCTAAGGTTCTCAAACCGGACTCTTTCCTCACCTCGACTTAGCAGTTCTACCTATTTCCAAATTGTCCAGTGCAGTGCCTCACCTTGTCTGGTGCTAAACAAAAAAAAGTTTGGACCTGAACAGCATCCAACTTACTGTCCAAACTAAAACCCAAACTAAAAGACAAATGATTCTCTGTAAAATCAGAAAAGAATGGAAGAAAACTGAGGTGATTGCAGCTGAACCTGTTCATCAGTGAGCTGGGCTCAATCAATACTGGATTTCCTGTGTGTGTGTGTGTGTGTGTCTGTTTAAGTCATCACTGCAGTCTGAGGTGATGTGTTAACAGGCAGGAAGCAGGAAGTGTCATTATACTGTCAGAGACACACTCACCTGCTCCAAACACACACACACAGACTTCAGACTTCAGGACCAAAGTCATTTAAATTTATTCAAAGTTTAGTTTCTGTCATTTTTTTTAATGGTTATTTTAGGGTTTGTCATAAATATTCTGTATTGGTGCGTCAGCCAATAATAGAAAGACGAGGTTTAGTTTTCTGATTTATGACGGAGGTCGCAGAGTTGAAGACGTCCAACCGGGTTAACATGTTGCTTCAGCTGGAGCTCAGTGTGTGTGTGTGTCGCCAAAGAAACCCAGGTGAACCATTTTCAATTTGAACAGAGAGCGTTGGAGATGGTAATGATGGGAAGTGAGTTATGCAGATGATGGACTTATACAAGGACCCACATCGTCCTCGTCTCCTTCTGCTTCTTCTGATGTGAACTCTGGACGTCTGAGGGCTCAGTTTGTTTATTGTTGAGTTTTCTGAAGAGAAATGAGAAAACACATCAGAGAAATGGTGTCATCTCTTCAGTGCCCACCGTCACAGCTTTTCTGGAAATGAATTTCATGTTATCTCTTCGGTTTCTTTTCAGTTTTTCTGTTAATCTGTGATTTTTTGCTGAGGATGAAAATTTTCGTTGTTGAGCCGTCTCCAGTTCTGATTTACGGTGAGAACGTTTCCCTCCTCTCCTCCTCCTCCTCCTCTCCTTCCTCCCTCGTTCCTCATCCATTGGTCCTGCAGAGACGTTTTTCAGTGTCTTTCTCCTTTTGAATGTCAGCATGCAGAGCCATAAAACATCTGCCCAAAGCTCACACACACACACACCGGCTTCAGCCTGCTAATCCTTATATAAGGCTCTCGAGGTTTGTGGGGTCAAGGTTTTCTGTGTGTCTTTGTAGGAAATTCAGGTGAAATTTACAATCTTTTTTGGCTTGCAGACTGAACCCCGGCTCTCCTGCAGCGGAGGGAAAGCCCTACAGTGTGTGTGTGTGTGTGTGTGTGTGTTGCACTGAAAATGAGTTTTAAACTGAATTACAGAGAACCAAACAGAAATGTAACCAGCAGACCAAACCTGATCTTTTATACTCCCAGGTAACTGTAATACTATCAGGAGATTGTGACTGTGACCTTTGACCTAAGCAGAGTTTCCATTACATGGAGCCTAAAAGTTGTTGGATGTTTGGGAGGTGGGGTTGATGATTAGACAGTTTTGTTAATATCAATCTTTCTAATCATGCAAAGGGTAAACATTAAATCATCTGTCTTCCTGAGGAAAGTATCAGTTGGGATTAATAAGTGTATTAGTTCAGTTAATCTGCAAATTTCAGGCTGAATTATGATGTCTTAGCAAATTTTCTACAGCGAGAATGTTTGTTTCTCTTTGCATTGTGAATAGGAACCATTATTTTGAAAAGAAAAGCTCGTACTGATGCCAACATTTAGGCAGTAAAGATCCAGATTAGTCCTGAGAAGTCCTTGTTTCTGAAAAAAAGAAAGCACATTATTTTGTCTTTCAATCATTCATTCAATCTGTAGTGTTTCCCTCCTCACATCCTCTGTCCTCAACAGGAATGGGAATGATAAGAACTGTAAATGACAGTTTTTTAATTAACAGTGTAATAAATGAAGACTGATAATAAATAATAAAAGAATCAAGAGCAAAGTGGTGAATAGAAATCCCAAACCCAGTCCAGTGTTAATGGATGAAATTCAGAGAGAGAGAGGGAGAGGAGCAGCGGACACAGGAAATGAAAAGAAAGAAATGAAAGACTTCAGAGAACAAGAGGAGAATGAGTTCAGTCAGTAGATAGATTAAAAAAAAAAGAATGAAAGGATGGATGAATGAGGGAGAGAAAAAGACAGAGGGAGATGATTGGACATGATGAACTCTGACACAAAGAGACCCACTGCTATAGAAGCTCATTAAAAGAAGCTTGTTTGACGTCACTATTCCTGCGCGTGCAGACAAGAAAAATGTGCAGTATGCACACACACACACACACACACACACACACACACACACACTCATCCATCTCAGGATTCTGTCAATCAAGCCGACACTGCCTGACTTCCTGTCTCATCACCGCAGTAATAACTCTCCCTCGCAATTTCTCTCCCTTTGATATAATGAAACAATCATTACCATCATCATCATCATCATCTTCAGTTGCCCCGATCGTACACGCTGTGACTCATCAACACCTCTCCACTACCATGGTAGAGAGTGGAGAGCTCTGATTGGTCCAGAGGTGACAGCTTCAGTGAGAACAGAGGGAACACAGTGATCCATCGTTCTCTTATAACACACTCACATTCAAGCCACAGAGGGGTTACTGAGCTGCTGTACATCACGTTCCAATCAAAGCCCAGTTTAGACTGTCAAATGACCATTTTATACCAGTAAAATACCAGATTAGACAAAAGCCCCAATCACAGATCAACTTTAGATCATCAGATAGTCATCTTAGACCATCAAACACATATCTGAGACCAGTGGAGACCATCAGAACCCAGGTTTAGACCATTCAATGCTAATCTTAGACTAACAAAAGCCTCTCCTCGTCCATTAATCTCACGTATACTTGCTCTAAATGACCTTAACTTTAGCCATCAAAGGCCCAGTGAGTGCCACTGAATCCCCCAAAACCAACCTTACATTCTCATTGGCCAATTTAGGCCATTTGAATTTCTGTATGAAGTGACTTCCCAGCTTAGACCATCACATGCTAACACTAGACCATCACATACCCATCTGAAACTAATAAACTCCATATAAATACCATCAATGACTGTACCAACTTAAACCAATGAGAATCCATCATGGAACATTAAATGTTTAGACAGCTGAACACCTGGTCTGGACCTTCAAATCCCACCAACCAATTTAGACAATGAAATAGCTCACTGTGACAAACTGAGTTTTATAAAATAGGATACCCAACTTATACCACCAAATGCCAAGCTTAAACCAACCATAGCCTAGCCTAAAACATCAAAAGCCTCATTAAAACCATCAAATGCCAGTAATAGATCATCAAACACCCATCTAAAGCCAATGCACTCCAACCTTCCATCACCAAATGCCCATCTTAGACCAAAGAACTCCAAATTTAGACCATTAAAACCTAGTTTAGGCCATCCAAAGTGGACCATTTAATTCCCACTTTGCAGCTCCAATTCAGATCATCAAACACCCAATAATAGGCCATCAAACATTTGTGTTAGACCATTTATTGCACTCTAAGATCCACCTTAGACCATCAAAAACCCGTTAGAAACCATCAGATTCCTAAATCAAACCATTAAATGCTGATTATAGACCATGCACCTTCCACTTTAGACCAGTGAATGTGCACTTTGGACATAGACCACTGACATCCAACCTCAGTCCTTCACCAAACACACATTTTAGCTAATTAAACACTCATTTGGACCCATGAATGTCCATCTTATACAATCAGCTACCTTTATTTCAGCCCACACTGTGACAGGCCGGAAATCAATGTACACACACATCACAGGAAACAGAAAAGGTGATGATGTTAATGTGTTTTTTTTGTATATATAATATGTGCATTGTTAAGTGAACAACACTTTCAGGGAGCAGTCCTAATTATCAGAGGGTGATGTGGGAGCAATGTCGGCTGTGCGTCATCACCATCTAACGTTTTAATATATCGACCTGAAGAATTTTCCCTCATACTTTCTTTTGTCTTGCTCAATGGAAACACACAGTTAATAATGCCCACACACACATGCACACAGTGTTGTGCGTCAGTGGTTTGAAATGCCTCCATTATCACATGGTCACACACACACACTGAAGCTTTAAGGTCTTCCTGTTCATTCACACAGCGTTCAATATAATGACAGCAGGATGTGGACGTCAAGGCGAAGGTTTTCGAGGAAATTTTTTCACTGAATTTGAATAATTAACCTTCATCAGAGCCCATTAAGGTGGAACTCCTCAGCCTGCTGTTTTATCCCTGCTACAGCCTGAGCTAACAGCACCATCACTAATATAACTGCTGCTGTCTCTAATCCAGCCGTTAAAAGCTCTAATCCTGTCAATATCATTTTATATCAGTCACAGGGACTATTGTATTGTATTTAATACTTTAGTATATTTTTCTGATCATACTGATTTTGACTATTTTTACTAAAAACATGTAGATTTCTGTTCTATATGTTGCTGAGTTGTGTTCTTTCATTATCCCAAATGTTTCCGGTCATTTTCAAACCTAAGGAAATCTGTGGTTTTAATCATGGTGACGTTTCATTTGGTCGTCTGTCAGTGGAGTCACATCCTCTCTGTTCATGTGTCAAACTGACTTTTCCTTCACTTGTCTACGATCGTCTCTTTCCTGGTGGTTTTTAACCAGATGAAGGATTTGAGTCGTCAGACGTCTGGATCTGAAGTTCTCAGAGAAACAAGCTGAGCAAAGGTCAGCAGCAGAAACTCAGAGTTTTAACATCAAACTGTTTGATTCAGAGAGGAGGAGAGCTCTGAGGAGAACTCAGCTCCTCAACCATCCACACTGAAGGAACCTGACCAGGAGAAGATGAAGACTACAACTCCCATGATCCCACACTGCTTCATGACGTCTTCACATACTGTGAGTTTAGGTAAAGATCACCATGTTTTTAATGATTCTTCTGTGATTAAACACAGTTTTTCAAGTCAAAGGTCAAAGGTCACCATGGCCATACAAAACTCAACAATTCACACACTGACTGCAAGACAGAAATTTGTGTTTTTTTAATTTAGTTACATTGTTCACTACATTCAGATTTAAAGTTGATCATTGACACATTTGTGTGAAAGCACTGGTGCAGTTAGAGGTGTGTGTGCGTCATGATTGACAGGTGCCTCAGCCAATCACATTCCACTCCAGCTTCACTCCTGTCGTTCAAATACGGCTCTGGCTGGGAGTCATCCAGGAAACCTGTGAGGGACGGTACGACAGACATGTGGTCATATGTCGGGTGAGATAATGTGTGTGTGTGTGTGTTGGAAGCGAAGCAGTCAGGTTATATAAGCCATCAGGTGTTTATTAATCCAGTGGAAACTGAGAGAGACTCCTGAGGTGTTACACTGTATGTGTGTGTGTGTGTGTGTGTGTGTGTGTGTGTGTGTGTGTAATGAGAATCCATCATGGAACATTAAATGTTTGAACAGCTGAACACCTGGTCTGGGCCTTCAAATCCCACCAACCAATTTAGACAATGAAGCGTAGCTCACTGTGACAAACTGAGTTTTATAAAATAGGATACCCAACTTATACCGCAAATGCCAAGCAAACCAACCATAGCTAGCCTAAAACATCAAAAAGCCTCATTAAAACCTTCAAATGCCAATAGATCATCAAACACCCATCATGTGCACTCCAACCTTCCATCACCAAATGCCCATCTTAGACCAAGAACTCCAAATTTAGACCATTAAAAACCTAGTTTATTGCATCCAAAGTGGACCATTTAATTCCCACTTTGCAGCTCCAATTCGATCATCGACACCATGTAGGCCATCAAACATTGTATTAGACCATTTATTGCACTCTAAGATCCACCTTAGACCATCAAAACCCGTTAGAAACCATCAGATTCTAAATCAAACCATTAAATACTGATTATAGACATGCCTTCCACTTTTAGACCAGTGATGTACTTTGGACATAGACCACTGACATCCAACCTCAGTCCTTCACCAAACACATTTTTAGCTAATTAAACACTCATTTGGACCATGAATGTCCATCTTATACAATCAGCTACTATTTCAGCCCACACTGTGACAGGCTGAGGAAATCAATGTACACACACATCATGAGGAAACAGAAAATTGATGATGTTAATGTATTTTTTTTGTATATATAATATGTGCATTGTTAGTGAACAACACTTTCAGGGAGCAGTCCTAATTATCAGAGGGTGATGTGGGAGCAATGTGCGACATCGTCATCCTATCTAACGTTTAATATATGGAAGCCTGAAGAATTTTCCTCATACTTTCTTTTGTCTTGCTCAATGAAACACAGTTAATAATGCCCACACACACATGCACACAGTGTTGTGCGTCAGTGGTTTGAAATGCCTCCATTATCACATAATTCACACACACACTGAAGCTTTAGGTCTTCCTGTTCCATTCACACAGCGTTCTATAATGACAGCAGGATGTGGGCGTCAAAGCGAAGGTTTTCGAGGAAATTTTCACTGAATTTGGATAATTAACCTTCATCAGAGGCCATTGGTGGAACTCCTCAGCCTGCTGTTTTATCCCTGCTACAGCCTGAGCTAACAGCACCATCTTATAACTACTGCTGTCTCTAATCAGCGATTTAAAGCTCTAATCCTGTCAATATCATTTTTATATAAGTCCTGGGGACTGTTATGGTATATTTAATACTGGTATATTTTTCTGATCATACTGATTTTGACTATTTTTACTAAAACATGTAGATTTCTGTTCTATATGTTGCTGAGTTGTGTTCTTTCATTATCCCCAAATGCTTTCGGTCATTTTTCAAACCTAAGAAATCTGTGGTTTTCAATCATGGTGGCGTTTCATTTTGGGTCGTCTATCAGTGGAGTCACATCCTCTCTGTTCATGTATCCAAGTGACTTTTCCTTCACTTGTCTCGATGCATCTCTTTCCTGGTGGTTTTTAGCAGATGAAGGATTTGAGTCGTCAGGCGTCTGGATCCTGAAGTTCTCAGAGGAAACAAGCTGAGCAAAGGTCAGCAGCAGAAACTCAGAGTTTAACATCAAACATTTGATTCAGAGGAGGAGAGCTCTGAGGAGAACTCAGCTCCTCAACCATCCACACTGGGAACCTGACCAGGAAGATGAAGACTACAACTCCCATGATCCCACACTGCTTCATGACGTCTTCATACTGTGAGTTTAGGTAAAAGATCACCATGTTTTAATGATTCTTGATTATTTCAGTTTTTTCAAGTCCAAGGTCAAAGGTCACCGTAGCCATACAAAGCTCAACAATTCACACTGATGCAAGACAAGAATTTGTGTTTTTAATTTAGTTACATTGTTCACTACATTCAGATTTAAAGTTGATCATTGACACATTTGTGTGAAAGCACTGGTGCAGTTAAGTGTGTGTGCGTCATGATTGACAGGTGCCTCAGCCAATCACATTCCACTCCCAGCTTCCTCCACTGTCGTTCCATCTGACTCTGGTGAGAGTCATCCAGGAAACCTGTGAGGACTGATCAGCCAGACATGTGGTCATATCAGGTGAGATAATGTGTGTGTGTGTGTGTGTTGGGCTTGAAGCAGTCAGGTTATATAAGCCATCAGGTGTTTATTAATCCCAGTGGAAACTGAGAGAGACTCCTGAGGTGTTACTGTATGTGTGTGTGTGTGTGTGTGTGTGTGTGTGTGTGTGTGTGTGTGTGTCGCCCTGTGGAGTCATTTCCTCATGGTGGGAATCATCCTTTATTAAACCTTTTAATCCTATTTTGACGACTCTGCAGAGTAAAACGATAGCAGGCCAGGAAATTAAACAGAGGACACACAACACAGTGTGTGTGTGTGTGTGTGTGTGTGTGTGTGTGTGTGTGTGTGTGTGTGTGTGTGTGTGTGTGTGGGACACCTGTTTCTGACTCGCATCAAATTGAAACAAGAGAGAAAATGTTTTTGTCTCCGTTGTCTTTTGATTTATGACAAATTGTGTTTTCCAAATCAAAGTGCCAACGTGTGTGTGTGTGTGTGTGTGTGTGTGTGTGTGTGTGTGTGTGTGTGTGTGTGTGTGCAGGAATGCGTTGGCTGGCCTTTTCAGCCGGATGATGAATGAGAGATGAATGAACACAGTCTGTTTCACAGCCCTCTCTGATTCTCACACATCACTTTCATATCTGTGGTGTTCTCACTGTGCTCTGAAGGTGGCGCTGGAGGGAAACTCCACCTGTCTGAAGGAGACAGAGGTCTGCAGGTTAATTCTGTGGGTATGCAGACAGAGTAACACTAACTCCAGCCTCCATCTGTGAAATTCATCTACTGAACCTCTTCATTTGCTGGGTTTACCTTGGAATCAGATGGAGAACAGATATGACATTTGATAAACTGTGTTGTTGATCTGCAGTCTGAGCAGCTGTCAAATCTGTCAGTCTATCCATCTGTCCGTCTGTCTTTCTGTCTATCCGTCCGTCATCAGTCTATCCATCTATCCGTCTGTCTTTCTGTCTGTCCGTCAATCTGTCAGTCTATCATCTGTCCATCTGTCTTTCTGTCTGTCTATCCGTCTGTCTGTCTATCCCTGTCTGTCTATCCGTCTGTCTGTCTGTCTGTCTGTCTGTCTGTCTGTCTGTCTGTCTGTCTGTCTGTCTGTCTGTCTGTCTGTCTATCTATCTGTCTGTCTATCCATCTGTCTGTCTGTCTGTCTGTCTGTCTATCCGTCTATCTGTCTGTCCGATCTGTCCAGTGTCTGTCATCTTTCTGTCTGTCCGTCGTCTGTCCGGTCTGTCCATCTGTCAGTCCGTCTGTCTGTCTGTCTGTCTGTCTGTCTGTCTATCCAGTCTGTCCATCTATCCAGTCTGTCTGTCTGTCTGTCCGTCTGTCTGTCTATCCGTCTGTCTGTCTGTCTGTCTGTCTGTCTGTCTGTCTGTCTTTCTGTCATCCGTCTGTCTGTCTGTCTGTCTGTCTGTCTTTCTGTCTGTCTATGCGTCTGTCAGTCTATCCATCTGTCTGTCTGTCATCTGTCTGTCTGTCTTTCTGTCTGTCCGTCCGTCTGTCTGTCTGTCTGTCTGTCTGTCAAGTCTGTCTGTCTGTCTGTCTGTCTGTCTGTCTATCTGTCTGTCTGTCTGTCTATCTGTCTGTCTGTGTGTCTGTCTGTCTATCCATCTATCCGTCTGTCTGTCTGTCTGTCTATCCGTCTATCTGTCTGTCCGTCTGTCTGTCTGTCTGTCTGTCTGTCCGGGTGAAATCGTCAATTATCCATCTGTCAATCCGTCCGTCTGTTTGTCAGTCTGTCTGTCAGTCTATCAGTCTATCCATCTGTCCAGTCTGTCAGTCTGTCAGCAGTTTGTTGAGTGACTCTGTGTCTCGATCTCGGCTCTGTTCCCAAGGAGACTCTACAGCTGAAGGTTACATTCTCTCTGACCTTCAGTTTTAATCCATCAACATCACATGTTCAACCTCTCTCTCTCTCTCTCTCTTTATCCTTCACTGTCTCCCTCACATCTTCATTCACTTTCGTTGTGATCGTCCTTCACCTGGTTCTTTCTCCTCCCTTGTTTTCTTGTTTTTTAATCAGGATTTCAGAGTGCTTTTCAAAATAAAAGCTTTAGAATATAGAAATACATACATGTTATGATTAAAGCTGCTCTGTGGAAGTTTTTATTTTACACTCAGTGTTTCTCACCAGAACTTCGTCTGTCACGTCTGCTTTGTCACTCTGCTTCTCCTTCCTTTGCTGTTGTAATGCTACATTAGTGCACTGCATGAAACCAGTGACAGGATGTCATTTTACTTCCTCGTGAGCTTGCATGATGCAACAGGAGTTAAGCCTCCTGGCGCTCTCTTTTAGCTCTGTGTTTGGTCTCCTCCATCAGGCTCTTTAGCAGGTGTGAAGGGTGATGCTGTGAGAGCAGAGGCAGTAGACAGATCAACAGTGAGCTGAAACTCACTGTTTTCATACAGCAGGATTAAAATATTGATCATGCTGCGTTAAGGACTCGTGTTGCATTTACAGTGTTTTACGTTGACTAAACAATCCAGAGGTTAAAAGGTTTTTCAGTAATTAGCAGCAGAATTAAATGGAAGAGCAACATTAAACTGTAAATGTCTGTGTACATCCATCAACCCAGTCATAGGAAGTAAAAATTCAAGTTAATCAAACTCATTATGGAAAAACAACATGACTGATCACAGTCTTTATTCCACTGTGTGTTAGATTTGATAATTACACTCACTCATTAAAAACAAACATTTTTCAGCAGACTAACAAACCAGCAGCCTTGACACAACTGCACACACACACACACACACACACACACACAAACACACACACATTGAGGCCAGGGTCAGGCTGTGAGTTATCAGTCCTGTTGAGTCTTGAGTGTCGCTGTGGAGGACAGAACAGGGCCGGAGGATATCACTGTCACTGATAGTGAGAGTGTGTGTGTGTGTGTGTGTGTTTGCATCTCAGACCTTGACAGCACAGACTCCTCTGCATCATTTCTTGTTGTTCCTCAAAGCGAACTGCATTCACCTGCACATAAAGACTAACAGGTTTTCAGACGTGATATTTCTGCAGCTGATTTGCATTCAGTCAACAAATGATGTTAGAAGAACTCAGCAGCAGTGAGTCTGTCCATGTATACACATCCATATATATGCATTACACATATCTGATGTTTCACTGTGGGAGAACAAGGTCAGGTACAGATGGGAGAGGAAAGTATTGGATGGGGAGATGATTTAAGGAGCGCAGGGAGGCGGGGAGATGAGTTTTCAATTCATGGCAGCAGTTGGGGAGTCGAGGCAGTAAATATGACAGTGGGAATCCCTCGGGGCCGCAGCAGAGGAAACATGGACGACTGGACAGGAACCAACCCGTCCAGTCCTGTAACCCGTGAGTTAGAGGACGAAAGGACCTGAGACGAGATCAGGAACAACCAACAGCCTCGACATATCAGAATTCTAATGTACCTGTAACAGCACCAGGATAAACTGTGTGAACAGGATCATTCATTTACAACAAGATGTGGGAACAGGAAACTGGACAATATCATGTCTCAAAAAGACAATAAAAACAGATCAAATCAGGTTTAACTCTTTCATATTTTGCACAGAGAAAATAATACTTTGTGGATTTGTGATTCGTTTCTCTAAAAAAGATCATTTCAGCAAACAGGACGTATGAATTTGTGTAAATCAGATAATCACCCTCTGTTGACAGTTTCTGTTTTTTTATTCATTGTATTTTTGATTTCTTTTAAACCTGTTTCCTGCTTTAATTGTTCTTTATATCTGTGTTGCTTTATCACTTCTCTTTGTTGCCTCTGTTAATACGTCTCTCTGACTGAGCTGCAGTTACTGTATGAAAGTTGCTATGGAGCAAAGGTCAGAGGTCAAAGTTCATTGTCTGGGGACCAGGAGCATCCACAGTGAATTCATTCTGCTGTTAAAATGTCGTCTGTCCTCGTTAAGCCCCACCTCCGGCAGGTGAGAGATGGTGGCTGCTGATTTCTGTCCTGTCTGTGAGCTGTTGTGAATCAGACTGAACCACACTGACCCTGCTGATGACTAACACCATCCTTAACCTCCACCATCTGTGGGCAGGGACGCATGCTGCCCGCTGTGGGTATATTTGTCTTGCTGCTTGTTTCATTTTAATGATGGTGACTAATCTAATGTGCACAACCTCTCAGCAGCGAGGTAGCCGGCCTGGTAATTTGCCAATTAGGACATTATTATCCCTCATGATGCCTCAGCAGTGGAAAGTTTCCCTGTCGGCTCTGCATCAGAGGAGGAGGAGGAGGATGTTGTTTTAACAGAAAAGTCTGGTGATTCTGCAAAGTTTCATGTTGGAATGAGAATGACTTCCTACAGACGCTGACAGACTTAGAGTGAATGGAACGCTTGTAACTTTGGAAGATTTCTCCTCATCTGACATCCAGCTGGTTTAACATCAGCCACTCACACCGTGGAAATCAGCATTAAAAACACTCGAGTGTTGAGTTATTAAAGTGAAGTCATTTTTAATTCTGGTTTGTTTATTACACTGACTTCAACTCCAGCTCCACCCTGACAGTTGGAGAAGCACGGAGCTACAGAACTTCTCTGACCTGAAGGAGACGTGAATTCATGAAAACGTCCTCCATGACTCAAAACAACTTTTCCACTTTTTGACTTCAGAGGTTTCAGTAGAGTAATTACCACTGTTGAAAGGCCTGAATTGGGTATAATTTCATGTAATTGTTAGGATGAAAGTCCCACTGTCTGCTGGACTGGTTTTGTTTTGTTTGCTGGTCAGGACGTCCGCCTCACCTGCTCTTTTCCTTTCATTAATCTGATTATTTTCAGAGAATTTCTGCAGGAACACAGTGATGCTTCATGACCTGAGCTGGACACTGCAGGATAAAAATCTACAGTACAAAACAAAGCAAGAACAAAACAAGACATGGTTGAAATCTGACAGTTAAAAGTTGTGTTGCAGAAAATTTCTTTGGTATCAATTTATTTGTAATTTTCCAGTTAATTTGTTTCCTTTGTCTTATAGCTCTGGAGTCCAGTCGTTTTAGTTGACTCTCTCTCTGCATTCATTTATTGCATTAATTTTTGTTTCACAGCTTTTAACATGTCCACACTACACAAGCACTGTCTCGTTTTTCCAGCACAAACTCTCATGCACATAAATACAGCAGAGAAATGTAAGAAATGAATTATGATTCAGTCTTTTTCCATGAAAATTGATTTATCTCAACTGGATTTGGTGTCTTTTTCATTGAAAGTCAGTTTTATAATCTACAGACAAACTGAATGTGCATGATAGGTTTCTCTCAGCTTCTCTAAAATATAATTTTTGTAAAAGTTTGTAAAATGAAGTGATGTTGCTGTAAATGAAACGTGCTCCGTGTGTTCAGGGTTAAACCTGCAGTAACACAGTATCTCTGCAGAGGAACATCGTCTGTCTCTGTGTCGTACATTCTCTCACCACAACTTCTTCCACAAACAAACCTGTGCCACCGCCTCAGAGAGTCTGACTGCTACTTTGTTGGATATTGACGTAAGTTGGCGACAGATTTCTGCAACTTCCAGGAAACGAGGAGGATGTGCTGCAGCACTTTGTATCAGCAGAGCGAACAGACAACAATACTTTGTATAAGCGAGGACTGAAGCAGGCTGAAGGTCTGGACTGTGAGGGTCAGCGGAGGGAAGACATTTAAAGAGACATTATTACAGGATTTAGGCCACTGAAGTTCAATTATTTTTTGGTTGGTTTTGTTGTGTAAATATGTTATTCATTTCACATCAAATCTTTGTCTGTATAAAGGTTTGTTTTATCCCTCCCTCCTGTTTCTGAAGCTGTGTCTGTAAAAAACCTCCTTTTCTATCACTTGTGACGAGTGTTGTCCACTGTGATCCTGACTGAGGGGAGGTTCAACAGGTCGTACTTCAGTGCAAAGCTGCAGGTCTGATTCCAAACAAAGTGACTGAACTTCCTGGGTTTCACAGTGTCCTTGAATGCACCAAAAGATTAAATAAAATAAATGTTTTGATTCTGAAATAATTTTAATTTTTTAACTTAATTTGCATCCAATGGCTGAAGGTCTTGGCAGTGACCATCACCTCCAGCTGTTCAGTTGCAGAGAAAACTTGCATTCAGCCACTTTAATGTTAACGTTAAATGATTGGTACCTCCCACACAGACACATTCAGGGCACAGCAGCATGTTGGACACATGAAACTACTTGGTCCAGTAAGAAGAAGCTTCACTCTAACAGTCAGAGACATGAATGAACAGCATCAGGTCTTAAACAGCTCCTTGATTTACCGCACGTCGTCATCATGGAGACGCATGAAAAGAAAAGAGCAGTGAAACGGAGCGAGCTGAAAAATCGGATGAAAGCTGAGAGATGACAGACAGTGAGTGAGGTCACTGCCTCTGCACGAATATGAGCGGATAATAATGTGTTTTCAGAGGTGATGCAGACGATGATGGCGAGGGCGTTCCTGATGGGAAACAAATGGCGGCAGTTAATCAAACCGCTCAGACTGAGTCCAGATCACCACCACAGTCGGACACACACAGATCTCTGAACTCACTGTACTTTACTGTATGTCATCCATTTAGCACTTAGCATGCTGGTTTCTGTCTCACAGAGCAGTTGACCTGTTCTGAAGAAGTGAAAAAACCTTTCCTGTAGTGTTTGAGGCTTCAGTAACACCTGCCTATGGCTCGTACCCGGGGGTAGGAACAAACGACCTGTGTGGATGTTTAGGTCGGACGACTATTGCAGTCTTCTCTGGAGCTGAGATGTTTGGTAACTTCTTAGCTGAACATGTTTAGTGATCGATGAATGGTTTGGGGGAGTGGAGTTTTCAGTTCTAACAGTCCAGAGTGACTGTGACTCAGTGGAAACATGGATCTGTAAACTATAAACTAAACCCTGCAGGAGATAAGAACTCCCAGCAGAAGTCTCATTAACGTCTCAGCCGAGCATTTAAACACAGAATGTGTTTTCCATGAAAGACTGTAAATCAGTTTGAGGTTCTGAGGCCTCAGCCGTGTCAGGGCCAAACCACCGACCTCAGATACAATCCTGCTGACCTGAGACGGCGTTCCTGCCGCCCTGTATGGCTTTCTGTGGTTTCAAACAACCTCGGGTTAGTCCCACTTACATTTTATGCCATGATTAAAATAGCTTCAGAGGATATCCAGCCTCTACATCATATTTCTCGCTGACATTCTTCAGCTGGCTGTGGATTAAATACGTTTTTAAGGATGAAAGCAAATGAGAAACTACTGAAGGCAATCAAGGTTTTTGGCCAAAATGATTTTATTGCTTCAATGTGCTCCAGAGTTGCATCATAGTTTTGGAGTCCAAGTTACAGACATGAATGATGGGATGTTTGGGACTTTATTAGTCCTGATCCACTGCGTTCAGTCATGATGATAATCACTCTGGGTATAACGTTGTTTTTTTTACATTCTGATTTTCTACATCACAGTCAGAAACAGTGCAGAACAGAGTGTCTATGAAAACACACTCCTCCTCACTCAGACTGTGTGTGTGCAGTATGATATGAACACAGTTTTCTGCTGTGCAGTCATTATGTTATTAAGCTCTCAGTCTAAAGATAAACCTGTTTTCACACTGGACTGTGTTTGTCTGGATGCAGGCTGACATGTCAGTGCTGAGTCATCGTGGTCACAAGGTGCAGCTCACCTTTTCAGCCGCTCACAGAGCCACGCTAGACGTCCTGGTCCTGTCCGTCTCAACAAAATGGAACCCTCGACGTAACTTTCTGTTTGTTTCTGACTGACTGAAACCTTTCACTCAAAGAGGAAAGTACCTCAGTACCATTTATACCATGTTACATAAAACACCCTCAGTAAATGACTGTGGTCACTGCACAAACATATTGAACCTGCTTCCAGTCTTTATGCTAAGCTAGGCTAAACATAATCTTGACTCTGAACACACACGAGACTGATATCAACCTTCTCATCTCGTCCAGATTGAAGTGAGGAGAGTTTTTAAAGTGTTTAAACTGTTCTTGGCAGATTTCTCTTGAGTGTTTGAGGAAGCAACACAAGCATTCTGCAGATTTCTGAGGGTTTTTGTTTTCTCTGAATACCCTGCGGAGACTTGTCTCTTCTTTCTGTCCACATGTGTTGTTTCAGACTGGACCAAACTCTCAGGTCATATTGACCTTATTATAGGATCTGATTTCTTTTGGTACAAGTTTCTTCTCCTCTGACCAGTTTGGACAGGTTTAATAACCTCAACACCAAACACACAAACAAGAACTTTCAGTATTTGTCCTAATCTCAGGAATCTATCTAATGTAAATGTTTCTAGAAGCAGGCTCAAGTAGAAATTAGTTAAAATCAACATCATGAGAAGAAACATTAATACAACTGAGTCCTGTGTAGCTGAAATACTCACCTCAAGAATCTGTGGTATTACAATCACGTCTTTTTGTGTTTGTTTCCCATGCAGGACTGTCAGGATTCCCGTTCGCTGGACGTCGGAGGGGAAATGACTGTGCTGTCACACCCTGTGTACTGTAAGCTAACTCTCAGCGCTCTGTCTTTTCACAGAACTGCTATCGCACCGGGAAATGCAGTCATTTGTGATAATTGCCCTCAGTGATTTTATTCCTGTGCAAATCGTCCATGTCTGTAATTTGTCAAGAAAAACTTCCGTGTTAAATTATCCAGAGTGCTTTCTTTAGCAGAGCCAGATCTGATCCCGCTACACGTACTGGAGAATCAGCTGACACTGTACAGCTCGACTTTCTAAAGACTTTACATGATATGGAACAATTACAGTCCACTTTGAACATATAGAAGTTATCTCATTTCTTTATCGATCTATTTCATTATCTTATTTATGTCCATTTTCAGTACACCTACTTACACATGCACATATATATGTATGTAAAAAGCAATTTGAGGAAAGTAAAATGAAGGCAAACCAAGGAGGTAAAAAACAAAACAAAAAACCAAAAAGCTCCTCAGCTCTTTTTTCTGCCTCTAACCTCTAAACCTTTGTCACCTCCCTCATGGATAAATGATTGGTTTTGGCATGAAGATATATCTAGTTAAAAAAGATTA
This sequence comes from Lates japonicus, assembly GCA_033238685.1. Lineage (NCBI taxonomy): Eukaryota > Metazoa > Chordata > Actinopteri > Centropomidae > Lates > Lates japonicus. Next base: position 3,175,489 of record BRZM01000026.1, on the reverse strand, counting down.
AGAGAACTCCTCCCGCCGTCACCTCGTGGTACAAAGAAATCTTTAACCACATGAAAGCACTTTGGAGCTCTGTACTTAAAGGGAACAATCCGTTATTTCTGAGTATTCGGAGGCCACCTCTGGACTCTGCACTGAGCTGTAACATGTTGTTAAAGGGATCATCTTTCTTCAAAATGGAAACCCTCAGGACAGAATACTGGCGCCAATCAGACTTATTTGGAATAAGGACAGTCAGCTGCAGCTTGTTTGTTTATGTATGGATAATGACTGGTAAATTATTAGTGTTGTTGTTTATTATTACTTATTTGCGTTGTGTTATTTGATGTGTTATATGTAATTTACCATATATTAGTTTAGCATGTGCAATTAAATGCCACACGGGACATGAACACATACCTCTGAGGATCTTGTAGCTTCAGTATTGTTGTTGACAACTTTGGCAACAGGTATTTCAGGGAGTCGTTCCTATGTTCCCACAGTCTTATGTTCCCACAGTCCTATGTTTCCAGGGCCCTATGTTCCCCAGCTCTATATAGCACATAATGCAAACCTGTCAAAAGATGGGCCAGTGTTAGAGAGAGGGTTTAGGACAGGGTAAAACTAACCCTCCAAAATCAAATAAAATGCTAACCATTGGTTTTGCTGTTTTAAAGCTTTTTGGGAACATAGATATCTACTCAAGAAAAATAAAAAAAATACAAAATAAAACCAAATAAATATGTATTATAAAACCATAACCCCACAAAAATCACCTGTGAATGTACAGAGTTAGAATTTGAAACCACTTCCTTCCTAAGAGGGTTCAATAGCATGACTGAGGCTTTATGCACGTTAGCAACACATTGCAATGCAACTGAGAACACAGCGGCCGATGGCTCATTCCAAAACCCTCTAAATACTTAACACCAAATGTCAAATTTATTCTGTGAATTTTACAGAAAGTCTGTCACAGACTGACGGAGTCTTTTCCAAAAACACGTCACCTCCTGAAACAGCCAAGCATCAAACGGCGGTCGACCACAGAGGCTGCCCCACAGGCAGGGAAACACCCTGCTGTGGTCTGCTGAGGCCTTTCATCTGCTCATACACCCAGACCTTTCTACTGCTATACTTGTGAGGGTCGTAATGCATTCCCTATAACATAACTAACCTCAGCCTTAACCGTGACAGTTCCAGGTCTAAACCTAAACCCAGTTCTGATGTTTGGTTAAAACGTCGTCACATCGCAGGTTCGAACAAATCGCTCCTCACAGAGAGAGAAGAACAAGAAGTCATGGACCTTTTGATGTGCTGCTGCTGAGGGACGGTGTCATCTGCAAGTCATTTTACTGTCATTAACAGTGACTGTATTTATACTGCACACACACACACACACACACACAGACATGCACAGGCAGGAAGTTGTTTTATTAATGATTCTATAAATTAGAGTTCTGATGGTTCATCTGAGGGGGGCACTGAAGTACAGGTCATGAGACATTCAAATCAAAAGGGTTCATCCTCTGCAGAGCAGGAATGAGATCAGGGTATCTCACGTCCATCTGGCCTGTAGCTGCTGATACATTTTCCTCTGGAGCAAAGTGACGACTGCAGCTTAAATATGTTGAATTCTCAGGTTTCTAAAACTGTGTGTGTTCATGTGTGTGTGTGCCACGTCCTTGTATGACATCAGACGTGTTCATGACAGGACCGAGTCAAAACCCCTGAAACCAGACCAGAGCTGCAGATACCAGACCAAAGAGAACCCCAACCACACCCACACTTTCCTCCCCTTCATCCTCAAAATAAATGTAAGTTTTGTTCCTGTCTCCTCACAACAGCACACACACACACACACACATGTTGTGCTGCTGTTTGTTGGGGTTTCCTGGTTTGTCAAAGCCACAGCTCAGATTACAGTGAGTTTTAAAAGTAGCCAGGAGTCGATGGCAGAGTGACTGAATGATGTTCTCTGTCAAACCTGCAGCGTTTTAAACATGGAGAAAGAAAACCTGTTCATATCAAACCTGCTGTTAATACTTTAAAGCAGTGGTTGGGCTGTGATCGTTTTTATTTACTAAGACACACAGATTTAATGATTTATGACTCATAAATTCTCATATGTAAATTTATAAAATAGTGCAAATAAAGTGCACAGAATATGAAATATTGTCAGTGTGCAACAGCAAACAAATCTGTCAAACCCTTCAGTGGAAAAGGTGAATAATTATAAAGGAAGTGAACTGTGCTGCTGCAAAGATATTATAGAGCGCCGAGATAACCGACTCCCCCACGTGATCATCTGCGTCACTGGCTGTGTGCCGGTGGGCGGAGTGAACTATCTCGACGTCACTTCAATATCTTTGTTGAACACGGCGGTTCTTTGATGGCGTCAACAACGCGACGGGAAGCGGAAGCCACCTGAGTGAGATACAGGTAAATGCAGGTAACTGGAGAAGGTCTGACGGACTGTTTGTCAGACATCATGTGACCAACAGCTGCTGTCGTTAAAAACTGAAGTTTAAATGATTCTCTCTCAGTTCAGTTTGTGTAAATGTTTAAATTCACTCATAGTTTTATTTTCATGACTTTATAATGATTTGACCGGTGAATAGAGATCTGCTCTACTTCCACTGCGATCAGCAGGTGATGTGTTGGTTCATGTTTCCATTGTTCTGTAGCTTTAGCTTCTGTCTTTATCTTTCTCTATCTAATCCGTTTGATTTGTCTTGTTTTTGTGAGCAGCCCCTGAACGTCTCCTGCCAGTGTCTGGATCTGCAGAACAAACTGAGGTGAGATGTTTTACCAGACCTGAGGTCAAATACACTGTTTTCAAAAAGGAACTGTAACCGGGAAGTTTTCAGTGGCTGGGGTCAGATGGATGTAGATGAAGGTTCATACACACTAACAGCACATGAGCTTATGATGCTAAAGTCTCATTACTGTCTGTCTGTCTGTCTGTGCAGATACAGAAGTGAGGTCTAATGATGGACAGACCAAAGGCTCCAGGACCAGGGCCACTCAGGAGGATTTAGGGTGAGTGTCCGTGAGTTAAAGGATTCTGTTATAACTGATAGAAAGAAGGTGGTGTTTTGGTGTAGACTTCTTGCTCTACTGTCTGTCTGTCTGTCTGTCTGTCCACTGCTTAGATTCACACATTCATGCTCCCCACAGGATGTTTACACAGTTTTAGTAGTGAAACATGACTCAACTCTTCACTGTATTTTCTACCTCAGTGCTCGGCTCAGTTTCATTTTGAGCCATGAGATGTTTTCTTGGAGTGCATACATTTATTTCTAACTGAGCTACTGTGTCCTGTCGATAAGACAGCAGAGTCCCACAGTTAGAACAGTGGAAAAGACGTTCTTCCTTCTCATGGGATCTTTAAAAGTTCTTTAATCATGACTCACCTGCTGCAGGTGTCTGAAGCAGAGATCTAAATCTCTGTTGTTTAAACGTAATTGGTTCTCTCTTGAAGCTGCTTCTCATATTGTTTCCACGTGCTGAAGAACTTTTTGTTTTCAGTTCGGTAGTTCAGGCGTGTCACCTTTTAGCAGCTTTAAAGTTTAACAGTGCAGAGAAGGGAAACTGCTGGGCTTCAGGCGACCTTTTGACCCTTTGCCTCGTGTATCACAGCTTTAATAGAGCCTGCATTTTTTCCTCGGCGTGAGGAAATGAATTCCTGCTGTGTCTCCTCCTCGCTGACTGGAGTCGCTCCAGTGGCTTCGACCCTGAACGTTTGTCCTCTGAAGATGGAAAAGCTCAGTGTCACTTTTTGCAGTCACATTTTTAATATGGTTGTTTAACAAGACTGGGTTTGATTCATTATGAATGTCAGCACGACCCAGAGCCAGAAGTCTGCGTGGAGCTTTACAACCCGATGAAGGTGGTGACAAACTGCACTTGACTGTTAACAAACAGGGAAGTGGAGTTTTAGAGCCACATCTTCTTCATAATAGCCTCATATTCCAGTTAATCTGTCCTGAACAATCACCAGCCTCTCCTAAATGTAGTTAATTAATGTGATTAACAGAGCTTCAACCGTCAGCCTGCAGCTGTTGTTAATAAGAAGCAGTAATCGTCGTTCATTTCAAACATTGGCTGGTTGCAGCTTTTCTTTGCCATCACTGTAAGGAAATGGAACACTTGTGGTTTTAGACCGTTAAATAAGACAGAACAGTTGAGCATATCACCTTGGGTTTTAGAAATGTTCTGACATTTTACAGACAATCGAGAAAATAATTTAATGTTAATTTAATGTCTGAAATGAGGTGTTTTGGTTTTCATCGCAGAACTGGACTGAGACAGAAACACAGAAAAAGAAAGAGAGTCACGAATACTTCAGAGGAACCATGTGTTGACATTTAAAAGACCAAAGACACATTTCCTTTGTGTACATCCTTTAAACTTTAATGGTGAAGCAGAAAACAAACAAAAAAAAATACTGTAAAATAAATTAGATTAGAAAAATGCCACAAGCACATTTGATTTGTACAACAAAGCAATGCAACATACTGGAATCTCGATTTCCATATATACAGAATAAAAAATAGACTTTTTATTCTTTGTCCACTTCGTTCAGTGTCAGTATTTTTTCGTCTCGATAAAAAGAACAAGATCTGAACAAATACAACCACATCTTTTATTCCTTTTTTTCAGCTTTTTGCTTCTTTTTGAGGCTTTTTTTTCTGCACTGACATTTTGTTTGCGTCCATGTACGCACGGGACGGACAATGAGTTTGTCCCAAAAAGTCCAGAAGAAGAGGGTCCACTCTCTTTGAAAACAAGAAAGAAAAAAAAATCAGAACACGTGTGACTTCATCAAAATGGGACCAATACTCCAAAACTTTTGGTGAACAAGTCGACAATACTGATATAAACACGCACGACACAGAAACACTCAGAAATCTGATTGGACAACGTTTGTTTTCTTCCCAAAACAGAACAAGACAATGGTGGATTGTCTTTTTCAGTTTGTGATGAGATAGAATTAAAGAGTAAAGCATTGTGGGAAATGGAGATCTTAGTGTGGCGGGGTGAAATAAAACATCAGAACTCAAAGAGAAACTGAAGAATTTTGCTCCAAAGTGACTAAAAACTAATGTGAAATCAAAACTATAAATAAAAACATCTTTATCAAACCATCAGAACTTTAAGGACAAAATGACACCACATTTTTTACAGTCCTCAGAGAATCGTGAACTTCAGTGAATTGTTAATCACGTTGTAAATCAGGTGTTTTTTTTTTCTTTTCAGAGTTGAACATGAGTTGAATTTCTCAAACAAACAAACGCACAGACTCGACTCTTTGGTGTTCTACAGCAAACTAAAACTGGACACTGGACGTTTTCTTCAGAACAAAAACCTTCATCTTTCCTTCTGAAAGTGGAATAGTTCACTCTCTCAGTCTCTTTGTCTCTGGTAGAAAACCTTGAGCTGCCCATCACACCAAACTAGAAATATTTATTTAATGACTTCTCTGGGAAATGTTCTTGTTTCCAACTTTAATTTCAGATAAATTTCTCTTCAAAATGCCAAAGCTTCAAGAGATTTAGTCAGTTATTAATGGGCTGTCAATTTACCCAAAGTGCTTTACAACTAATTAGAGCTGCAGCATTAGTAGATTGGCAGAAAATTAACCATCAACATTGATAACCAATTAATCATTTTTGTAATTTTTAAGTAAAAATTCCAAACATTTTCTGGTTACTGTGATCATTTACTGATGTTGGTGAATAGAACAACTTCTGTTTTCTGACATTTTATAGACAAATGTATTAATCAAGACAATAATCAGTTGCAGTCTATTTTTTTAAATGTGTCTTTGTCAATCGTTAATCTGTGTAGTAAGGATTATATCAATGTTGGTGGAGATTTAGATGAAGGTGGTTTTAATTATATAATTAAAGAGTTGCGTCTGACGTCAGTTAAATTGTATATTTCCTCAAAGAAAGTTTGAACATTCACTAAATCTGTATAACATGAGTGAGTAAATCCCCTAAACCCCTTCATACCAACTCTAAATCTTTATTTAATGAAGAAATACAGTCGTGTGTGTTTTTGTTTGTTGTGTAGAATAATGAAAACCAACATGTGTTCTTGCTGCTAATGCTAATCACCTTCAGGTCGATAGCTGATATACTGTGAACATCCACCAGAGACAAAGATGTAGACCCCTGTGTATTTCAGGGGTTTGTTCTTGGGCTTTAAGTCTGTCTTGTCCTGGTTTTTTGGAGATTGAAGGGAGCTAGTTGTTGGCTAGCTGTCACTGAATATTCAGGCTGACAGTAAGATGGTAGCTGTGAAACCTTTTTGTTTTTGTGTCTTTGCTCGATCAGTCTATCCCAGGACAGTCCAGGACGAGTCAAATCTATGTTTTTCTTCTTCTAAGTGCCTTTTGTTCTCCTTTTAAGTAAAAGTCCTCGTAGCATCTGATTGGACAGACAGGAAGTTCCTGATGTGTGGTGGTGATCTCCAGTTATACAGTAATGTTCAGTTAATTAGCGCTCTGTGTCTCATCCAGCAGATTTATACTGATATCAACACCATGTTCTACAAGCTCAGTTTTAAACATGTAGCTTCATACAGACAGAAGACGAAGCCATGTTAAACAAACTGGACCTTTGGGGTCAAACGTGCTCGAACTCGACTCTTTTTACTGGACGTGGTCTGTCCCTGTTCATGGCCTCAGTGTTTTGAGAATCCTGTCTGCAGCGACCTGTAATTCAGGCTTCGAAACTTTCAGAAAACCTACAGGTGTCACACTCAGAGACGGTGAGCCCAGAACGACGAATGTGGGGATCAAACCTGTGAACTGGAGTCCACCCTGAGCAGGAAGCTCGGGTCTGTCCTCTCTCTGAGGATCTTCTCCGTCTAATCTGAACACGAGTGTGGCTATAGTGCAAAACACGAAAACGCTTGTAACGTTTCTTCAAAACAAAACAAAAAACAGACGTAACAACACAAATGCAGCCAAACAAAAATATTATTAATAACAATAACAATAATATTATTAATATACTTACTGACAATAATAATTATAACATCAACATGATAACCATGGTAACATAAAGAAGTGTTTGGTTCCAGCAGCCGGGCCAACTTGTTTCTTTCAAGTATCTCTCAACACACAAACATACAAACATATTTTCACACTTGAATGGACAAAAACAAACACACAACCACACACACACAAATTTATACTTCCAAAAAAATAATACAAAAGATTCTTCTTCTTTCTTCCTTGTACATTTTGAAAAGGTAAACAGTTGGGAAACAAAAACAAGTCAAAGTAAAATACAATAAGATCGTAATACGTGAAACAAGTTGCATAGTTTTGAGATTTTTTTTTGTTCGTAGTTTTTCAGGCACCTCGTCTCTCCAAGGTCTGACTGGTCGAGTGGTGCTTGAACGTCTCAGCCACATAAATAAGCCTCGCTCCCTCCGTTTGTAACAAAAATATATTAGATATTCTTTTTTTCTATCTTTTTTCTTTTCTTTTTTTTCTGAAAGTGCCATCGAGACTCTCTCTGAGTTCTGCTGAATGAGTCCAGAGAAGAGTTTTTATCCCAGAGAGCGACCCGGAGTGACGGAGGGATGGAGGGAGGAGGTGAAGATGAACCGCAGTAGATACGAGTGACATGATGATGGGAAAGTCACCTCTTTGTCTTTCTCTCTTCCCTCCATCTCCTCCCTGTCTCTCTCTCTCTCTCTGGGCTCAGAGGTCCTCTCTCCTCTCCGGTCCTCTTCAGTCCAGTTCAGGTTTTTATGTTTACGAGCAGCCGCACTCCTCCACGATCATGTTCTGGATGTCCTTCTTGATGATCTTTTGCTCCTCGTTGTAGTAGAGCATGGACATGGCTCGTAGCCGAGTGGGCACGCAGCACGACCTCAGGTTCTGGAAGGGGCTGTAGCCCCTCATGCGGTAGTGGCTGATGACAGTGGAGTGGAAGGACAGCGTGGACCCGGTGATGCTCGCCACGTGGGAGGGGCACTCGCCCTCGCAGTAGTTGGCGTGGTAACCGGGCGGTGCGATTATCCAGTCGTTCCATCCGATATCCTTGAAGTTGACGTAGAACTGCCGTTTGCAGCAGACGCGGACTTTCCCATCACACTCCAGCCCACGCTTCCTGCGCCGCCGGGAGTCGCTGCCGTCCCCCTGCCGGACCACGGCCATGAGGAAGGGCCGGTGGGACTGTTCCCGCTGGTTGGCGCGCTGCGACGTCTCTGAGCTGCCGGAGACCAGGATGAGTGTGGCGCCAGCGTCGGCGCACAGCGGGCAGGACACCCTGAGGCTCAGCGTCGTGCTCTCGGTGCTCTCCAGCAGCGCCTGCACCGCCGCCGACACCGGGAAGGTGTGCCAGCCGCTGCGACGGGTGTCCACCGTTTTCTCTGCCAGGAGGATGTCATCCTGCGGCGGAGACGGGCGTCCGTTGGGGAGCCGGCGCTGCTGGAAGAGGCGGATGGTGACTTTGGCTCGGCTGCGGTTGGTCTTGGCCAAACGGAGGAAGAGCCAGACGTTAGCCTGCTCCACCAGAGACAGCTCACCTCCTTCTTTGGAGAGGACGAAGTTCACCATGCCCTGAGACTCACCTGAGACAGACACACAGACACAGGCAGGGTTAGGACCACGTCCAACTCTAAGATATCATGTTCACAGGACGTCTCAGCAGTAAACGCTGTTCTCTGATTGGCTGACACGTCCTCAATCACAGTTTACATCAATAGTTCAACCTCTGAGCTCATGGTGTATTTTACTGCAGGTAACTATGGCAACAGCACTGATGCTCCAGATAACTGAACCGAACCAACTAGACTCTGGGTTAAACTGAGACAGAGACATGTCTTAACTTTGCTTAAGTTAAATGTGTGTGTGTGTGTGTGTGTGTGTGTGTGTGTGTGTGTGTGAGAGAGAAAGTTTCCTGAGGTGATGTGAGTTCAGTCTGTCTCACACACACACACACACACACACACACACTCATCATGTGGGTGCGTGTGAGCCACATCTGAGGTATAGACTCCTCTACAGACACAGCGCACACTTATCATTATGCTAACATCTCTGCCATGACCTCACACACACACACACTCTCTCTCTCTGCTGATTGGACTCTTCCTGCTGACTCAGCAGCAGCGGTTGGAGGTTTTGGAGTCAGGCAGCGTTTAAACCAGCTAATGGTTCCCACCAGGAGCTCTGTTGTCATTACTGCAGCCCAGAATGACTGAATTTACAGCAGCGACTCAACGAACCATTTACAAAGCAAAAACCTTTTTCTCCTGTTGCTTCTCAGTGAATCATGGGAAAGTTCAGGAGCTGTGACTGTTTACAGAAGAAAGTTTTATTTTGGAGGGTGAATGCCTCAGTTTTCTGCTGGCTGTGCAGATAGTTGGGAAGGCAAAGTTTTGGCCCTGAGTTTCGTCTGTCAGGCAGCTGTCTCCTCTGTCAGCACTCATCGGATAGTTAATTTGATGTATTGGGTTACAGCTAGTTGAGCTGAGGGCTGCAGCTGATGATTGTTTTCATTAATCTGTGGGTTATTTTTCTATAAAATGTCAGAGAAGCTTCGAACGTGAAGATTTGATGCTTTTCTTTGTCTTACACGACAGTAAACTGAGTCTCTGTCATCACACTTTACAGACAACATGATTAGAGAGACTCACTCTTTGACTAAATCTGTCTTACATTACAAACACAGTAAGAAAACTGCCACACACACACACACACATGTCCAGACCTGTATTTTGCATTTCCTTGAAACCTCCGGGCCAGGCAGCGAGCTAATGACCAGTTTGAGCGCCCAGTTACCATCCACCGCTGTTACATAACATCTTTGCATCACCTTTTCCTCTCTCTCTCTCTCTGTGATGTCTCTCGCTCGTGGGCGTCCATACAGAAAATCAAAGTCACGATTTGAGAGTTTATGAATGTCAGCAGCAGTGATGCTCTGTTAAACGGTGTGAATGGGCGGCTTGTGTGTGTGTGGAGGCGGTCGGCACTTTAGCGAGTCCATTAACGCCATTTAAGCGACAATTCGGAGGCGATTATCTCACTTACATCATCATGACTTCAGAGAGATTGAAAAATAAAAAGCCCTCTTCATTCATTGTTTCTTAGAATAGTGTTTGTGATGTTGATGCTGGAGGAAGAAGAAGAGGAGTCTTTGTTTTAACTCCTGCAGCTTTTAAAACTCAGACAGTGATATGTTTAGCAGCATAAAGGACCAATCTGTGTGTCTCCTACTAACAAACACTGCCTGATATATCTTATTCCTCTGTACTACAGAGCTCCACAGCCACACACACACCGTCCTGCTGCCCCAAATACTCATTAGAGAACCAAATGTGGATTAATCCGCCGCTGAAAATAGTCCCCAACAAATGCTTTATATATTTCCTCCTGAGTGTTGGATAAAAACTACAGTGAGCAACCAATGCACGTTCACTATCTGTGTAATGACACCAACCTGATCCTTTCATGCTACAAGTCTTTGTAAAGGAAGATGTAGAATATCGAAGCTGAAGTCAGGTGACATCTCTGAGGATCAGAGGTCACATTTGAGCAGGATGAGCTGGTACAGAAGGACAGAGTGGATGGATTTTATCTCTTTTAAACTGTGCTGAATGGTTTCTGTGGTTTAAAAAAACCCTCGACGTGAGCCTGAAGTCAGTGGCAGCGGAAATCCTAATAGCACGTTAGCTCCCAGAGTAGCAGCTGTAAGAGCTGAGTGTCGTCTGAGAGAAGTCAGCTCAGTGTGTCCACGCAGAGCTGCTTATTACGGCTGTAATGACAGACGAGCTGTGGACGGACGTCTGTGTGATTTATAGTCGCATGTTCACTTCAGAGCTGAAACACTTAACTGTGCTGCTGCTGCATGATGTAGTCTGTTAAATCAACGTAGTAGTACAAGCTAAATAAGTCATGACAGTGAACTCATCGGCTTCTTGAGGCCACGTTCAAACTCCGAGTTCTGTTATCAAGCAGCCAAAACATTCCTCCACTGTGTTTTCTCACTGGAGTTTTGTTTCTGAAAAGCAACAACCTGTCTCTGGATAAAGAAGTATCTTCTGTTGTACTGGACTGTAACAGCTGAGATAAAACGATTATTTTGTTAACAGCTTCAGCTCCCATGAGGCTATTTTTGGTCACACAAGTCTGAGCTCCACAACACTTCTTGATACTCTGATGGAGACGAGTGCTTAAAGCAGCTAGGGCTTCAAATAATGATCATTTTCACAGCTGATGGTTTATAGAATATCAGAAAATAATGTTTCACTAAAATGTGAGTCTGGTGGAAAGATGCCAGTTTTTTTAAGCAGATCCAGGTGAGGACTTTGTGCAGCTTTGATGGTGCTTGCAGGGCTTTAGGGTCACTGTCTTATTCAAAGTGTTGACTGGCATGGCCCCAAACAGGAACACAGTACAACATATAGAGCTTCAGGCCTCTGCCTCTGAGTTTGAATAGAACTGGAGTGAAACCAGTAAATCAGTAAATGATGTGAAGTTTGGTCGATGTGTCGTCGGTGTGTTAAAACCTGGACAGAACAGGTGAGAAACAAGAAGTTCCAGCAGCTCATTTACACTCTGAGAGAAGAAGAGTGTGTTTCCTGGAGTCTGTCCGACCTCTGCAAGTCTTCTCCTCACAGCTCATCCCTCTCTCTCTGTAATCCCCCTCCATTTACACAGGACTGATCTTTACAAACCGATGTCTCAACAACTCATAAAACCTGATTTCTGGCCCTCGTCTGCTGTGTGTGTCTATGTGTGTGTTGTGGGCACACACACACAGTTTGTCATGCAGTGTCTGTGTTTGGACAGAGCAGAGAGGGAGGAGAGCATGTCCACAAAACTACACCCAGTGTTTCCCTGTTACTTTAAGCTCTCTCATCGGAACAACAAAGTGAAGAACGCCACGAAACCTAAATGCTTAATTTAGACCATCAGGAACCATCTTAGGTCATCGGATACAGTTTAGTCATCAAAAACCCAGCTGAGATCAACACATATCCAGTGTGGGCTGTAAATAACCCGGGTTAGACCACCAATAACCCATCAAACACCAAGCTGGACAATCAGAAACCCAGCTTAGACCAGTTTAGATCATCAGAAGCCATCATCCGCCCAGTGTGGATCATCAGACGACCACGTTGAATATCAGTGACATTATGCTGCTGCAGTGACTCACAGCTCCTCTGCTCCTCAACGTGAGCTCGACCGTCTGACGCAGAAATCAGGAACGATAAACTGACATTTGAGCCAGACATCGTCATCATCATCACCGCCATCAGCAGCAGCCTCCAGACATTCCCTAACTCTCCCATCAGCCCCTGGGGCGCACTACGACTTTGATTTATCAGATGAAGCTAAACAAGAGATCCTGCCAACACGGGACACAAACAGCGGTCGGTATGTTGTTAAAAGGACTGCTGGTTTATGATCAATCTTATTAAATCCTCTGTAAATCCCCCTCAAACACACACACACACACACACACAGAGCAGAGAGTCATCTGTAGAGCAGACGTTTGAGAGATTAAGTTTTGTGTTATCAGACACCTGGAGGTTCAGACTGCAGCTCGGCCGTTTCAGCAGCCGAGTGTCGACTTCTTCAACAGCTGAAACAATAGAAGCATCAAAGCCGTGAAAAGGTCAAAGAGTTAGACAAAATATTTCAGAACCGGCACAAATATGATGCCAGGATGATATTACTCTGGATACTGTTACTGTTATTTTCTCACAGCGGCTGAAAAATCTGCCTGTAAAATCAGATTCTTTCAAAAGCGGACGAAGCAGGAAACGGCCTCAGCACCAAGTTCAATCACTAATTTGTTTAGGAAGTCACCATAAAGCTCAACATAAACTGAAGTATTTGACCTCCTAGTCAGGCCCCATCTCAACATGTACTGTATGTACTTTGGTTGATCTGAGGGGGTGGACAACCTGGAGCCCACAGCTCGTAGTTCATCCTGTTCAACTATAATCCAAACTTTTAAAGTGTGAAATATCAGATGCATGAGCAGCTGTAGATAAATATCTACACTATTTCAGTTAAAGTCCAGAAACAGTGATGGAACTAAAACTGCACTTTCTCTTTAAAAAAGCCTGAAACCTCTGAACTTGTTGAATGTAAACGTATGTTTTTTAAATCTCTGCATTCAGTCAGTTCAAAGACACGCCGCCTCCTTTAGGCCTCAATCTCCCACAATGCACTGTGTGACACTCAGTGGTGCGTCCAAACAGTTGACATCAACTTAGAAAGTCTGGGAGCACCTGAACGCATCACCTCCATTTTAGGAGGGGGGGGGGGGGTGAACACAGTGAGTGAACACACCCTCCATCCTCTGTTCTCTGTGTTTACTGAGACCACGACAATGACCACACACACACACACACTCTATACCCATCTGTGCAAACACACAGTGTCCCTGTGTGTGTGTGTGTTGGTCATTGTCCATCATAATCCCTCCTTCAGTGGATGAGCTGCAGGCGACAGGCAGAGCAAACCTCTGTGTGTGTGAGTGAGTGTGTGTGTGTTTTCATGTTGTGAGCTGAAGTGTTCTGAGATCAGTTTTTATTTGACTTCAGTCTTGAACGTCTGCTGTTCAAAGAGACAGAAATTAAAAAGAAAGAAGCAGAGAGCAGCTTCTGTTGGGATTCACAGTTTGCACAGCTGCTTCTCCACCTCTCCTCTCGTTCCCACACTCCCTTCTCTTCTTTCTGGGAGAGATGAGAGGGGAATGGGATGAGTTAGAGGAGGTGGAGGTGTAGGTACAGTAGGTTGTATGTGACAGATGTTACAGATCAGCGTACGAGGACTTCCTCTCTGTTTAATGGGAGCGTTAATCTGCTGCTCTATCTCCTCTCTGTCTGTGAAGTTTACATTGAAGGGATCAGAGACTCCCTCTGACTCCGTCTGCTCCATAAAACTGTGGTTCCACATACGACTTCTGATGTCTGCAGAGGGTTCTGAGGCTTTTAAAAGGGAACAAAAGTGATTCTATGTTGGATTATCAGAGGATCTGATGGATTCTAATTCAGTTCTAAAGCGTTTTTAAAGGTGAACCCAGGAGTTCCACGCTGGATTTTAAGGGGATCAGATGGTTTCTAAGGAGGTTTTAAAGGTTTTAGACTCTCACAGACAAGCGTGCTCACATTTGCTAATTATTACTAATCACAAAGTCCAGCTGAGGCTGATGGGACTGTCATTGGTTCTACAGGGGTTTAATCATAAACCAAAGTGCTGGACACTTTAAATGTTGACCTGGTGATGGCGCTACAGGAAACGTCAGAGGATCACCACATCACGAATAACTGAACCACATTTCATGGTGGTGTGTTCAGGAGTTGTTGAAATATTCCAGTAAAAACCTGAAGTTTACTGGTGAATGTTTACTGGTTTGTTGGAGTCAGTATGGGATCACTCCGCCCTCTCCTCTGTCTTTTTAGTTTACATTAGGAGGGATCAGTGGGCTGGGCCCCCTCCTCTACCCACACACACAGCATGCTGCTTGTATATACACCTTACACTTCAGTGTGCCGACGTTAAAACTCTTCTTCTTCTTCACATGTTTTTAGTTGCGGCTTTAAAGCCACTTAGGGGAAATTGAAGAGTAATTTCAGGGTTAAATTTGGTGCAAATTTAAAGAGTTCTTATAGAATGAAAACATATGTATCAGGATTTAATAAAAGGCAGAGTTTACTTAAATTTCAAACACTCCCACATGAGTCAACCAATGCATAGATTCCTCAAACAGCCTGGCAGTAATCATCAGTTTGAGTTAAGATATTTGATGATTTAATGATTAAATTCAGGACATTTTTACAGGAGAGACTCGGCTGTTCTGCTTCATAGAGAAACCGTTGGTCACATGACTAAAGCTGCTGCCCTGCTCCTTTAAAAGCCTCCGATCAAAGTGTTTAAGTGATGATGTAAACGGTGACAGCCGTAATGGAGTTAAGGTGTAACTGTACGTGGGCGTGTAAACCCCTCAGTGAGGACTGTAAGGCTGCGTGGGACAGAAATCTGCTCCAGATCCTGAGAGTCGACGCCCTGCTCGGCCTTATTGGCACCACATGTGAGTCAGCGGGGCTGTGTTAGTAAACACACACACACACACACACACACTGAGCAGCTCTACATGTGAAACTAAATCTGTGTAACGCTGTCAAACGGACGGTAAACAAAAGTGAAGAGGAGACATTAAAGCAGCCTCGCCGTCTGACGACAGGAATGTCCTGAATGCCAAACTCGCTCATCGTCAGCTGGAGAGAGAAAGTCTCATCTCAACAAGTTAAAAAAATCCTGGCTGCTGCAGCTTTGAAGATGTTTTAGTCATTTTCAGCTTTTATATTTGGGTGGATCAAAGTAAAGAGACGGGCAGGACAGATTCTGTGGACAGAGAAAGAAAATGAGAGGAGGAGGACGTGGCGTTCAGACGGTACAGTGAGCCACAGCGAACACGGCGAGGGTTGATCAGGGGATTAATCCATCAGTCGATCAGAGGGAGTGAGAAATAACCAAACCAGCCCTGAGTGGTGCCTGCAGGTCTTCCTCATTAGAGGATGCAGCCTAAATGAGCCCACCTGGTGCAGGTGTGGAGGCCTGAGAGCTCAGGGGCTTTATTGTTTAAAGACAAAACGACCACAGAGACTAAACTTAGGGTTAACTCAGACCTGCAGTGATTCATTAATAATTGTGAGAATAATGATTATTCTCTGGAAGCCTGACGGGGTCACAGACAGCGAGGGACAGGCGAGGACACCTGGCCACTCCGGTAACCAATCACAGCTGAGATCTGTGTTTAATAGAGATTAAAGTGCTGTGCAGCCTGGAGGCACTCTGACTGCATGCAAACACACCATTAGAGGCCACGCGACACTGGAACAGGAATGGCTGTGAATGGAGCCCATGTCAGCGTCTTTATTTACTGTGGTTATTTACATTGGACAGAATCACCAGTTGTGGTGTCTTCTCATAAGGACACTTTACTTCAGATACTTTCCGTCCCATCTGTTTTTATTGCAGCTTTCCCTCGGAGGGACAGTAAAGTCAAATGAAATGAGGTGCGACTGGAGGAAAACAAGACAAACAACTGGAGTGTCTGGTTGGTTTGAGCCGTGACCGTGTCAGTTTGTGTTGTTAAGTTGCTAAAATTGTGCTGCATCGTGCTCAGGCTGTTAGTACCAAATAAAACTGGACTGTAAAATAAGTCCAGGAGTGAAGTTCTACTGAATTCAGTTTCAGGACAAGAACAAAAAAACGGAGGGAGACTGTGGGAAACAGAGTTTGGGTCCGCCTCGTCAACATCAAACGAGTCCTCAGCTGCTCCGTCCTGCACTGTTTTCCTCCTGCAGTCATCTGTCATGTCCCCCTCCGTGTTTTATTGTCATTTCATTGTTTTAACAAAGTGATTTTATGGCATGTTTTTCATTTTCAGACCTCGTCTACAAAACCAGATTTCTCTCTCGGGACAATAAAGTTTTGAGCTAAATTGAAGTTGAAGTGCCAGCTTCTAAGTCTCTGTGCTTCTCTCCGGGTTCCCAGGCCAGTTTATTTATAATGACAGAGCAGATAAGCAGTCCAATCTGACAGTCAAATGTTCCCGTCTCAAAATACCAAAATGCCAAAAAGACTCCACTGCCTCCGCTTGAGTTTCACTGATGACTTCATGACACGTTAAACCAACTACGTCCTCGTCAAACCTCCAGTCACAGCAGATAATTACTGAACAGATCTAATTCACCAACTGATATTTTCAATTTTGGGGAAACTATAGTTCCCATAATGCTTTTGGGAGATTTTTTAGCCTATATTTGGTCAGATGAGCCCATTAAAAGTTGGTGAATTATCTCTGATCAGCTCCTGTTTGCAGTGTGGCCCTTCACATACAGACGTCACTGAATCACTGTGATACTGAGGAGAACTTTAAAACCCGATCATTCTCGGGCGAGTTCTGCCGACATAATGAGCGTCTTTTTTCCTGAGACTTCCAAGTATATTTCTGGACATTCATTGTCAGAGATAACGATGTTGTCAGGAAATCACACTGACTCTAACAATGTGTTTCATGTCTGTGTTTTCAGATGTTACGACTTTGAGGATGAGTTTGGATTTTCAACGCAAAGGCCTCAGCTGTAAGTATCCATCACCTCCACACGACGACCACACCCTCAGGTGGCGTAGAGTCGACCTGATGCTAAACGTCACGGTCGTTACGATGCTCTTTATCTCTGCAGGAAAAGTCTCATCAGGACCGTTAATGTAGCAACTTCCTGTTAGCGTACCAACACATTAACACTGCGTCACACTCACACACTGGAAGCCTCCCAGTGCAGCCAGTTTCACACTGGGAGTGGGTGGGAAGAGCTGAACAGAAAGGACGAGTCATTCAGGGACAGACACCAAGGCTGAGACGGTTTACTTCTCTCCCCCTCCCTGTGTCTCTTTCCCACCGATTCCTCCCCCCGTTCCTCCCCCCTCTGTTTGAACTCGCCTGTATTTAGCGAGGCCACCGCTCGCTGCCTTCCTGTCCTCCCTGATTCCTCCCAGAGGGACGACACAGCGGGCGGCTGGCAGAGAGCAGGGAAACACAGGGATGTCTCACTCTGACCATATTTCAGCCCACTTTGTTCTAATGATGGAAGTGTTTGACACATGAAGACAACAGTAACAGGTGTAGTAAATAGTTAGAAAGTTACAGGAACAAGCAAACACGAGGAAACTGAGGAAATTTATCAAACACTTGTCAGGGACTATTTTCAGCAGCGGATTAATCCACGATCGGTGCAGTAGTGACGGTGTATGCGTGTGTCTGACTCAGAATAAACTACAGTGTGTGTTCCTGGTGATGAAGGAGTGCAGTGATGTAGTATCTGGAAACAGCAGAGCTCTGTGGCTCAGAGGAATCAGATATTGTGAAATCTCAGGATCTACAGCGTCCTCCGATTCTTTTCAGTTGGGTTTGTGTGTCTGTGTGCAGCGGGTCTGGACACAATCTGTAGTTGTTTACTATCGAGTGATTCATCTCCCCAGACATAGAGCATCTTTGGCTGCCGGTCACACATCAAAGCAGAGCCAAACGATGTGGTGGGACGACGTCGACTGAAAACGAGCCGCCGGGGATTCAAACCAGCAGCGTTACGATGGCACGGACCCGACCGTAAACACTCTGTAAACACGCTAAAGCCACGTCACATGAAGACGTGATGGACAGGAGGGGAGAAAAAAGATGGAGGAGAGGAGCGAGTGAAAGTTAGGGGAGAGGAAAAGCAGCAGGCAGAACTTGTAGATGGAGAGAAAATAAAGAGAATGACAGGATTAAAGAAAGAATAAACAGAGAGAGGAGGTGAGTTAATGCCAAGAAAAAGATGAGAGAAGAAGAGGAAAAAGATCAAAAGAGAGAGTCGGAGGAGAAAAATGAGTGAGAGCAAAGAAAACAGAGAAAGGAAACATGCTAATTGTGGTTTATTTTCATATCTGACAGACGCTTTTGTCTTTCTTCGTCTTTCTCTCTGCTGCTGCTGTGATTCACTGTTTCCTCACAGAGGTCAGTGAACCGACCTCCTCGACAACCCCCTTCCCCCTTGTCGCATGAGTTGCTAGTTTGAATCCCCAGACAGAGCGGGCCACCAGAATAGATCCAACAATGACCGGTTTATTCTGTCTGCCAGAGGAGGGAAGGGTAGGTCGAGGTTAGAGAGAGGGAGAGAGAGGGAGATGAAAGTGGATTGTGGAATGTCGCTAATGATGTGTTCAATTAAGTTCAATTAGCCTAATTGTCCTCTGTGTGTGGGGAGAGACGGAGCGAGAGGAGGAGGGGTGGAGGGGGATAAACAGGGACGGAGGAGAGGAATTTAAACAGAACAACCCGCTGGATGGAAAGAAAAACGACAGACAGATAGATATTGTGTCGGAGCTGCTAAACGGAGGTTGACACTTCGTCTCCGCCAAGAATCCAGTCGTCCCTCCGCTCCCCTGCTCGCCATCTCCATCGCCCAAAATAATTACCGAGGTCCCTGAATGCATCAGTTATTCCTAACAAAGCACAGGACCGGCTGGGTGCAAAGTATTCTCACGGCGGGTCATGTTACCTCTTAGGAAAACAACAAGGTTTTCTATTGTTTCTTATGAACAGTAACAGGGACACCAACACCTGTTTCAGTTTGACAGCACGATAAAGAGGTCAGTGACCTTAGATATAAACTTGTTTACGTTCTCTCACCATTTTTCTGCTGTTTGCTTCAATGCCGGATTCTTTCAGTCCAAGCTGTTATTTTAAAAACCAGATCAGGAAACACTTATGTCAGATGTTGTGCCCCCTTGTGGCCAAAGAAAAAAAAACGTTGATGCAGCGTTTTCAGTGTAATTATTAATTGTCAAATTTCTGATGGTTGTGAATTATTTTGCTGATTATTAATGAGTTGTTTCCATCGTTTGTCAGGTCACAGTCAGAGTTAGGAAATGATTTTCTGCAATGCCTCTGAAACAAAGAGTCACTAAGTCTGAGCTTTAATCTGCCTTAATGATCAGAGTCTGCAGGCTGCACACAGGTCCACCAATCAGACAGGAAGAGCGGCATTAAACGAACCTGAGAGGCAACTTTTAGGGTAATAAATCTGAGCCGGTCTCTGTGTTTCTGAACGGGGGTTTTGTGGAGAATCAGTCCAGATTCAGATGGAATTCTGAATGGTATTTGCAGGTGTTCTCGAGGAGTTTCTGAGGCTCGGTTCTAATGACGTTCTCCCCCTGGAAAATCGTTCAAAAATGGTTCGCATGCATAAAATAGACACTGCTGAGGTTCAACTGAAGGTGGCTTCTGGGTTTTAATGAAGCTCTTATTGGATTCTGTGGCTCTGTGAGCAGGAGGTTAAAGGAAAGAATCCTCAGACAGTCCCTGCTGCAAATTCAGGGTTTTCACAGACTGGGTTCTGCTTCTTGTGGCGATCATCGTACGTCATGATGTTTAGGGTTTGGGGTCAGTTCACCTCTTATATATGGTGAAATTATTGTGTTACATTTAGATTCTCTAACAAAGAAAATGGAGCAGATAATTAATTGTACATCAAACTGAAGAGACTGTGGGAGACACAGAGATTGAATCCATGAGGAGGAACTCTTTAAACAGCATCAAATCCTGTGTTTTCCTTTAAATAAAGCTGCTCCTCTCAGCCTGTCTGCACAGATTCACTTCATAAAAATCTTTTCCATCTGCTGTTCCAGACTCTCGCCTACAGAAAGTCAAACTGCACCAACAGAAAATCCAGAGGAGGAAGAAGACGACGTCACAGTCCCGCCCACACGGCCTGACTGACAGGTGAGCTCTGAAAGTGCAGTGCAGGGAAACTGTTACACACCTTTGTATCTGTTCACCTCATGAGTTAACTTCCACTGGACGAAAGTGGTTTCTACATGATTTAACTCAAAGAAAAACCTACAGTATTCATCAGATTTCCTTTTGTTTTAAAGAGGATGTAACTGATGACACAATGAAAAGGTTTTCCGTCTCAGATGTTGGGGCGTCTTTGAACGCATCAGCAGTTTCCTGCTCTGTGTTTGCACCGCCACGTGACCGTATCGTAAACGGGATTAAAAAATCAAAGGTAAAGTGATTGGATGTCGTTCTGCGAGTTTCATAGAGGTGAAGTGAAACAGCTGCCTGGGAGAAAATAAATCAGTCTATGATGAATCGTTGTGGAGAATTTGAAGCTGATTGATTCTGATGAACAGAAATATACTAACTGGAGGTTTTTCCAGAGTAACAGCTGTTTTTACCAGCCGACAGTAAACCTCACACGTGCGAGCTGTGACCCCTCACTGACCTGGAGTTAAAGGTGTTTAAAACATGTTGGACCTGCTGGAGGTCAAAGGTGACAGGACTACAGCTGACCCCTGACCTCAGGCTGCCGCAGTGCCGCTGAGCAGCGCTGAGAGGACGGTTCAGTCTGAATCATCATGTGAGGTGTGTTTTATTATTCAGGAACGCAGCAGCGCTTCTTTTTCCCCTCCCTCCCTCTCTCCCTCTCTGGCTCGCTCTTTGTCGCTACCGTCTGTCAGAAAAGCGTTTCAGCACTCGCACCGCTTTAAGACTAACACACACACTGGCAGATCTCCTGTGGTAGATAATGGTATTAAGCTGTAGGAGGTGATTACTGTAATATGTGTGTGTGTGTGTGTGTGTGTGTGTATGTGTGTGTGTGTGTGTGTGTGTGTACTGCGTGTGTGTATGTCTGGTGGTTATTGGTGTATGGTGATAATAATCATTTGATGATCATTTCAACATTTTGTCTTTGTCATTTACAATAACAATATATACCTATTGGAACTTAACTCTCACACTGATCATCTGTTCTACCCCTTTGTCTTTATCACCCCACTTGATTTCTATCAACATATTTTACAATCTGAACAACCACCTTTTGTCATAACACTCAGACACACCTCACTCTCAAAAGTATGTATGGTATATATAATATAAATAAGTGATAATCTCGTCGTCTCCTGTGCGAAATCTCCCTTCTGTATCTCGCCCTTCTGCTGCTCTCCCATATCCCTCCACAGTATCCCGCCTCATCTCCTCCTCTACCAGATCTGCCTGCGTCCTCCTTTTCATGTGGAGCGTAGGAGGCAGGGTGGTGACGGGCCTGGGAGGTGAGATGCTGTCTGCGTCTCACAGGCACTCTCTTCCTCAAAATCGCGCCGTGCCCCTTGATTATATCATCCTGGCCAGGCAGGGAGGGGTAGTGGGAGCGGGCGGTGTCAGCTGGCGCGGTGTGGCAGATGGGCGGTCGAAAGCGAGAGAGCGCAGGACTGGGCGATGGGGCTGAAAGTGAGCTACCGCTCTGGTTTGAGATCAAGGCGTTATTTGAGCAAGCCGGGCTGGCAGGGGCAGACGCCTGATTGGCTGCTGGGCTGGATTTGGTGATGCTGCCGGATGCAGATGCACAGACGGAGCCGGAAAAGATGAAGAAAAGTTGAGTTTTGTCCAAAAGAGTTTGAACAAAAATTCAGTCCTGGATGAAGAGACAGGAAAAGTCTTCTTTTGTTTAAAATTCACCTTCCGTCCTTCCTCTGCTCTCTGTCTTTCTTACTGTCTTTGTCTTTCTTCTCTCTCGTTCTCTCAGAAGTTCTCTCGGAAGCTGCAAAGTTCAGCTCAGCTCACAGTCCACCTGCGAAAACGGAGGGAAAAAAACTGTAAAGAAACGAGAGAGAGGAGGACAAAAAAGAAAAAAAAAACAACGCCGAGAGAGAAAATGAGTAATCCTTATCTTTTTTGTCAGGGACAGATGGCTGGAAAATGTGGAGGCGTCACAAGAAAGACAGAAAGAAAGAAAAAGAAAAAAAACAACAAAACAAGAAGAAGAAGAAGAAGAAGGAGAGGAAAAAACTCTCAGATGTGATGAATGGATGATGAAAAAGCAGAGAAGGAAAAACTCTGGAGTGCAGGAGGATCCTTGTTCCTGGGGTGAAGTCGCTGCAGAGTGTGTGTTCAGAGTGTGTGTGTGTTAGAGAGGCAGTTTGACTAAGTTATCCCAGACGAAGGGAGTTCCTCTCTCTCTCTTTTTACCTCTTTCTCTCTCTCTCTCTCTCTGTGTTGAATGCATTCCCTCGCTCACCAGTTGAATGGTTTTACCGGAGTGGGCTGGACTCTCTCTCTCCTCGCTCTCGTCTTTCTTTCCCTCCCTCTGCTTCTCTCTCCTCTCTCTCGCCCTGGCAGCCTCCTACCATAATTATACCTCCCTCCCTCCTCCCTCCATCCCTCTCTCTCTCCAGTCTCCTCCCATCTCGCTCCGTGACTCATAGCACTTCCAACTTTTACCTTCACCCTCCTCCCTCCCTCCTTCTCTTTCTCTCTTTCTTTATTTATTTCTCCCCTCCCTGCCTTCCTCCCTCTGTTCGGCTGTTAATGGAGCAAAGCTGGGATTCCTTTATCCCTCCCTCCCTCCCTCTCTCTCTCCCTCAGTCGGCTGTGAATGAGTTACGTGTTGAGGGGGAAAATCTTGGATGACTTGGTCTTCGCCTGTGACTCTCCTGTCCATCTGTCTGACAGTCTATCAGTCAGTCAGTCAGTCTGACAGCCTGGATGTGTTTAGTCTGGTTGCTGTTCAGCTCCAGTCAACATGACATCATGGTTCATGACTGTGCGGTCTCGCCTTGTCGAGCTGTGGCGGGCGAAGCGGCAGCGGCGTTTGGTCCAAGCAGGGGATTCCTGCACAGGTCGCCGATTCAGATTCCTCCAGCTCCTTTTCTTCTTCTTCCTCATTCTTCTTTTTTTTATTTTAGTCAGCTCTTTATTTCTGGGATTAGACATCCTTGACGTTCACATATCGTTGATCTCTCACAAAGAGCAGTCCATAAATAAAGGTTTACTTTACTGAGTGAGAAGCTGCAGCACAAGATGACTGACAGCTGCCATCCCGAACTGTCCAATGAACCTTTCCTCCCACGTGATGTTAACGCAGCATTAGCACATGAACATCAAGGGCTTATGGGAATTGGTGTTTGTTGAAGGCTGCTGATATTAGAGATTCCTTCTGCTTAACTCAGCTTTATTTATATATCCCCTTTCATACAAACATGTAGCCCAAAATTCAAAAATTCAACCGTGAGCAGCAACTGGCAGGTTTCAGGCTCGACAAATGGCTCTGCCATTTTTCCGCCCTTCATTGGATTTGTATGAAATTTGGTGTGTATGTTCAGGAATAATCTCAGGATATCTCCAGTGATTTTTATCAAGATTGCTTGACAACATCTTGAATTATGAGCAAATATTTATGATAAGCCACGCTCAGTATGGCACTCCAGATTCTTGCTTGAATGTCCAGTTTGCTCAGTTGCTGGTGTTGACACATCAAGATGAAAACCCCTCAAGTCATCTTAGGAAGCATGACCTTGTATGGTGGTCGTCTTCTCTTTGTTATCATCATGATCATCATCAGAGTCATCCTATCATCATCCTGTAAATCAGGAAATCCTCATTTTTCTCCTGCTCTCCTGCAGCTTCTGTAGAAGTTCATTACCACCTCGTTTTATTTCCCATCAGCCCACTCATTCCTCCTGGATAACGTTACGCAGTGCTCCCCTGTCATTGTTTGTCATTGTGGTTGGTTTTATTGAGAAATGATCCTCAGGAAATGGGTGGTCATGGAGGGGATTAGGTAACAAAAGAGGGAATTAAGGTAACCTGAAGATGGTCAGGAGGTCTTGAATGGGGATTTTAGGGTGTTTCCAATGGGATTTTGTAAAGATTTTAACGGGTTCCAACCAATCTGAGGTTTGTAAATTTAGAGTTAAATTGGATTTAAGGTATGATGAGTTTAAGGTTCCCAGAAATTTTGGAAGGTTTAAAGGGTTTCTTTGAAAGAGGTTTTTTAAATGTTTTTAGGGGTTCTAGTGGGTTTGCAGAGGATTTCAAGAAAATTCAATGTGTTTCTAATATTTTAAGGTTTCTGTATGAGATTGCAAGAGTATTTAATGGGCTCTAAGGTGATTCTAAGGGTTGCTAGTATTTTTAGGGGTTTTCGAAGGAGAACAGGTGACAAATAGGATTTAAGGTTCTAAAGGTTTTCTGATGTTTTAGAGGCTCAGAGAAAAATAAGACTTTAGGAGATTTAACAGCATCTAAGAAGTTTGTAGTTGGTTTTGTAATATTTTCAGGACATTTTAGTGACTTTCTAATTTGAACGGAAGTTTTTCATTTATGATTTTAAGGGATTTAATTGGTTCTAAGAAGGTTCTAGTGTGTTTTAAAGGGAAATCTTAAGGGTTTCTAGGGACAATTTGATAAACCTCTTCTTTCTCTCCTCCTCCCACCACATCACTCTCTCTCTCTCTGATAACTTGGAGAACCCAGAGATCAGAGTCAGATGTGACTGTAGAGGAAGCAGAGAAGACATGGAGTTACACACCGAATCAGACGTCTGGGATTCACCCTCTGCCGCGGGGGAAAGTGTGTGTGTGTGTGTGTGAGTCGTTGGTTGTCTGCTCGTCAACAAGTTTTTTTTAAAAACCTCCAGCTCATGCCTGTGAGCTCACCGCTCGCTGAGTTGCCTTATAAAGGCGTTACAGTGTGTATTATGGAAATTAACTTGTCTGCACCGGTGGCTTCTTTAAATAACTCACAACCTGTGAGTCATGAACCTGTCGTAACGCCGGCAGCAGCGCTGATCCACTTTGTTTTTAAAGTCGCCTCCGGGGCTGAAAAAAACCCACATCCAGGATACATTCAGAACAGCTGGGAAAAGAACGAGGGAGCGCTTGGTTTAAATGAACCTCCTCAACCCTGCCAGTCCGTCATTACGTCCTCGTGCTGTTCACAACCACAGAACTTTATTTAAAGTTTTAGTGGAGATCCCAAAGTTTCCAAAGATACCAAAGACGTCAGGATGAATTTTAGGGAAATGTGTCTGAGAGGATGCAGTGGTTGAATCTTTTTATCTGATGGGACATGTTGGGTTTGATTATTTCAGTGGAAACATCATGAAGCTTCAGTGATGAGCTGCAGCAACACGATACACGTTTGTTTTTGTTTTAACATGAAGCTGCTTAAAGGAAAACTTCAGTCATCTATCTTTATATCTGCTGTATGAGTCCAGTGTAAGTGAAGTTACTCAGACACTTCATCTGTCAGATAAAGTTTTTTTTTCTTCATCTAAGGGGAAAATCTGACAGTTGGAGGTTGAACTGAAGGGTTCAGCTGTTGAGAGAGGGAAATCAAACGCGCCTCAGCTTGTTAAAATGAACGTGTGTGTGTTTGGTTCCTTGTTTCTGTTTTACTGTTTTACCTTTTATACACCTGTTTAAACACTTTGTCTGTCCAGGGCGAGGTCCCAGAGATAGATGTCACGTCTTTATTGTGTGTTTTTACGGTCAGGTGTAACTGTTGTTAACAGGTAAAGAGAAGCTGATGTGTTCAGGTCAAACGCAGCTGAATGCAGATTGAACTGCTCCATCTAGTGGACGTCAGCTGTAATCTCCCTGTGTGACCTCAAAGTACCTTCACACACCTTTACCCTCCCTCCTCCTTCCTGTAGTTGTCTTTCTTTCTCTTCAGTTGTCTGTTTCTCCTCCCTCCATCACTTCTGTTGATTTCTTTGATGCTGTAGACGAGGTCACTCTGTTTTTCTGTTTCCATATCCTCCATTTCCTCCTTCTCTCCTTCTCTCTTTCTGAATTTCATCCCATCCCTTTTCTTGTTTGTTCTTTCTTTTTATTTTGTCTATTTTCCTTCCTTCCTTCTCTGTATCCTCTGGTTTATTTCTTGTTATAGATGTCCAAATTCTTTCTTTGTTTTATTTCTCTCTGTTTGTCTTTTCTCTTTCACTCTGTATCCGTCTTTTTTCCTCAGTGTTTCCTTCGTTTGTTCTCCACAGTGTGTAAAGGAGTCAGACTTAATGTGACCGTGATGCTGAAGCAGTGAGCTACGACCACTGACAACAGCGCCACCAGCTGGGTATTCAGTGGCGATGAAGACGAAACACCACAACAGTATTTTTCCATATTCATATTTGTGAATAAACGTTGTGCGATTTGAATAATGACACCCCAAAATGTTGCTACTGAGGCTTTCAGGGTGTCTCAGGTGTCGGTCAGTTTCAGACCCCCCAGGACCACCTGGATCTCACACCCAGCCTTCTCCACATCTTCCCTCTCTCTCTGAATGATGTCTCCTTCCTCTTCGTCCTCCTCTCTCTCTGCAGCTTTATGAAACACTCTGTGGAGGTGTGGACTAATTTACTGCCCTGCTGCATCAGGACACACACACACAGTCTTATTGGTCGTGATGGGATCCTCCAGCTGTGTGTGATGGATTGTGTTGCTCTGACCAGTCACAGTAGGAGATCTGAAAGAGAGATTCTGCTGTAAAGAATCTCAGAGGAGGAGGAGGAGGAGGAGAAGGGAGACGGGAAAGAAATCGTCTGAAAGAAGGAGGGAGGAGAGGAGAGAAGAAGAAGATGGAGGGAAGGAAAGATGACCAATGGTAAAAATAAAATAAATGCATATGGGTAACACATCCTCTGCAGCCACAAGTGGCCATTAACTCTGTGAGTGGTTCAGTGGTTTTCATGAACAGAAAACAAAGACTCTCAATCTCTGACTGTGTCGTCCACCAGACCCCAGACTCTGTTTCTAACTCTTGATGTTTGTACGTCTGCTCTTTGAGTCCAACCTTGTTGAACTGTTAATCAGAGCCTTCGGCCTGTGTGTGTGTGTGTGTGTGTGTGTGTGTGTGTGTGGATGCTGTAGTGAATGAGGTGTCAAACGGGGTCATTGTGCAGTTGTTCTTGAAGATGCTTGAATTTGTTTATTATCCAGTCGCAGAACAACAAACTTTGTTTTTCTATAGAGATGTTAGACGCAGAGGTCACAGACCGTCGCCGTGTTGTGTCAGAGCTGTGGAGCTCGTGTGTTAGTTTTGTGTATTTTTAAGGTGGGGGCTTGTTTCTCTGAGGCTTTTGGAAATATGAAAACATCTTTATGAATCTGCGTGGGTTCAAGTTTATTTACAGGCTGCATTCCAGTCCACACACACACACACAGGGGATTTCTCCACCACATCTCTTCTTTAATGGACATGTTGTGTGTGGCGTGCACATGTAAGGGTGTGTCTGTTATGTGTGTGTTTGTGTAGGCGTGACTCTAAGGAAAACTGCAGCAGCACTTTCAGTAATGTGGGTTTTCTCCTCGTCACCAGACCGGAGGAAGGTGATGATGTCGCTCTGGTGGGTGAGGTCAGAGGTCGCACAGGAAACAAGGCGTTCACGACGGTTGAATTTCCAATGGATCAGCTGTCGTTTGACATTCAGTTTGAATTCAGTTTGAGTTCAGAACGTTGAGTGATCGGATTGATTTTAGAAATTTGGTCCGTTATAAACTGCAGGTTTTGTCTTCTACACTTGTAAAGGCTTTCTCTTCCTGGTCCCTGACCCTGATGTTAACCATCACGGCTAAAGACCAAACCCCAGCACTGACCCTAAGGACTGACAGGACCTCAGACCGAAGGTGGAGGGAGACGGTCGAGCCCACAGCAGCACCTAGAGGCTGTAATAATTATAACAGTGTTGTATTAGTACTTTGAGTTAAGTAAAGGATCCGGATACTTCCTCCACTGCTGCACACACACACACACACACACAGAGGAGCTCAGGTCTCACGTTTCCTTTTCCCACATCCTCGTCTTCAGGCTTCGTGTGTGTTTTAACGCGTCAGGACGTTTTCCAGACTCAGATTTATGACGTCTCAAAGCATCTGAGGTGATTCAGTTCAGCTTCCAGCTCACACACTCACACACACATGTATATAAAAAAAACGTGACTCTGCATGTAGTACAAGTTGCATGAATCAAGAACCCCAACACTCTCGCTGCTGGAACGAGGCCTGCGTCAGTGATCAGTGTGTACTTCCGTGCAGACGCTCAGCTGCTGTTAACATCTCTCTCTCTCTCCCTGTGTTTCTTGGTGTCTCTCGTCCTGAATTCCCCTGTGGTTCCTGGCAGTGTCACTGTGTCAGACTTTAACTATTTGGCAACAAACCAGCACTGTGACGCTCTCAGAACGAGCTGTTAGGTGTTGGAATGGTCATACTGGTAGGTTTTCATGTGTCAGGCCTTTAAACCTGCTGATCATTTTCCCAATCATCGGTCACTTTGAACATGAACATGAATCACGTTAAAGACTCACTCGTTATCTCGTCAGCCGATAACTGTCTTTACTATCTCACCTTCTACTGAAACATAAAGTTACTGCACAGAATAGACTGATGATGATGGGTGATGGGACTCCCAGTAACCTCTTGCATTAGAGGACCATGCAGGTAGAAATAAGTACAAATAAGTCACCTGGATGTAACTGTAGTTCTGTGAGTGTGTGCTCCAGATGTTAGCTCATGGTTTACTAAATTCTCCTTCCTGTATTTAGAGGCGTTGTATCAGGTGTGCATCTCTCACCTGCACACTGAGGCCATAATCTTATTTGCTGTGTCTCAGATTGGCAGTAAACTGCACACAGTAAACTCCCTGGTGTAGTGTGTGAATTTCGACAGGTTGTTTCAGATCAGACATGGCTGCTGTGCGCTGATCTGAGATGGTGACCGCGACATGTGACAACGATTGTTGTCCACCAAAATATCCTGCTTCGCTCACCTGATGTAAAAATTTAGTTTTACACCGCCAACGACGTGTTCTCCTTCCTCTGCCGCCATTTTCTCAAGTTTAAAAACAGGCCTCTCCTCTCCCGTCATGTCGCCAGGATGGCAGCCGATGAGGGCGTCCATCGTCCAACTTTTTGACCATTTTGAGTCACCTTCATGGTTCTTATAGTGCGCTGCATGTTTCCATACTTGGAAGGATTATATATCCCATCAGACAACTGGAGGAGCTGAGGACATGGACACATTGATCTGTCTCAGAAACATGAGAGTGAAGAGCATGTGTTCATATGACTGCTGCTGCTTCATTCATTAGTTTTCATACACAAACATCTATCAGAGATTCCAGTATATGAAGCAACTTCCTCCAGAGTTTGTGCCTTTTTAAGGGAGTGAAATGTTGACAAGACATAAAACTGCTGAGGATTTTTCTCACTTGATCCATGAGTATCACTGTTTATCTAAGTGTAATCTCATTCAGTTCTCAGCAAGTGTCTGTGATTTACTGTCTGTGATTAACTGTAAGGTCAGAGTCACGTGGGAATAGAGTGACTAACCAAACATCAACACTGGGTGGGAAATACTGGAAACAAAGGGATAAAGGATTCATTCAAAATCACCACCTCAGGAATTAACAGTGTTTGTTTTCCATTTGTCCCAGCTCTTCTTCTCAAAATAAACAGCACATTAAAACATGTCTGAGAGCAGCATGAGAACAACCTATGAATAAGTAAAAATCTAAACTTTGCACTGTACATTAAAATGTCAGTGTCAGCATTACTAATTAAAGCCGGAGCAGTGTTGATGAGTCTAAGTGCCTGAGGTTAAAAGCTGTGTGCTGTGTGTTGTAATGTTTCTCAGACTTTAATAACAGTAAACACATCAGCATTTAATCAGACGTCGACCTGGATGAGTGTTTTTGTTGAATATTGTTATGAGTCTGTCTTCATGTGAAGTGTGGAGCAGACTGGACAGTGTATATGTTAGTTACAACAGCTTCCTGTTTCATGGTGAAACATGGGAATTCACCATGCTGCTGCAGACGTGGTGTTCAAGGAAAACTCAAAAGCTTTGTGTCCTGAACCTTTTAGATTGTACTGACAAAATGTGAACTTGGTCTAATCAATCCTCTAGGAGGAGTTCATTTAAATAAAACGCAGATTAATGGCGAAAATTGAGCACAGTATTGCACAATAGATTCAAAATGGCTGACTTCCTGTTGGGTTTAGGCTTCACAAGGCTTTTTTGCATTTCTTGGGATCTCACATGTGCCCACTGAATTTCATATGAGCAGTTGAAACTTACTGCAAAGTTTTGTTTCATTGGAATGTTTTAGGGGGCGCTGTTGAGCCACTCCCACGCACATAACCGATAAAACATGTACATTTATACCACATCTGAGCAGCCTTACCCCCTCAATATTTAAATGTTGTATTTTTATAAACATAGCATTTTCCTAATGAGTCCTGGTGAGTATTTCTGATAATTTTCTGTATTTTAAAAACTGAATGACTGCTTAGAAAAACAGATACAGTCCAGCCTGGAGACAAATGGTTCTATTCATACTGCGTGTCTGTGTAGGTTTTCTGTCGGCTGATGACTGACAGAGAAATTAACGTCATGTAGACTCTCCAGTTTTGCAGACGTGGAAACTATAATTTGAGCCGTGGACCCTCCAAAGACCAGCTCAGATCCTCAGTAGACCTGTCAGTTCATCTGGACTTCTCTGCAGCCTCCAGACTCCGACTCACTTTCCGTCACTTCCATCTCTCAGCTCATTTCTGCTCCTTCTCTCCTGCTCATAAACTCAGTTTGTGTGACAGCAGCAGTCAAGTCAAAGGTCCTGGTTTTCCCAGTGCAGCCTCGGACCCGTCACAGTCTGAACGCCCACCTCATGGTTTGGCCGGAGCGTCAGAAACTCCACACCCACCGTGACTCTGCAGGATGGTTTGTGCACACTAACTCGTATCTGCTCTGAGCCTCTCCTGTGTCACTGCACTCCACCATCATCATCAGAGTCGTGTGCATGAGCGCGATCGTCCTCCCGGCGCTGACGCAGTTCTCAGAAACAGCACTTGTTGGTGGAGAGGGAGGATTGTTGAGAAACCTCCTGACCACAGCGTTAATTTGGGCCAAACCACCGTATGCGATCTGTCCAAACATGACAAGGAACAGGGGGAATTATGCGAGAAACAGAGAGGGTGGAGAAGGGAAAGACAAACTGTAGTTAGGAAACCATGAGGAGAATGATGTGGTTTCACAGCTGGGCACTCAGACTGTGTGAAAACACAAAATCTGCTGCTCTCTCGCCCGGAAAATGAAGCTGTGAAAGTCCCTTCGAAGGAAAAGGTCACAGGTTTGATCCCGACATCCAGCTAATGTCCTGCTAAAGAGCCTCGTGAGCACATTTAATCTACAAACTGTTTATATTTCACATCACTTCTTTGTGTCTTTCTTAGTGGAAGCTCTGCCTCTGTGCTCACAGCTCAGCTCAGGGCAGATCAGTGAAGCTTTATTGCTGTGACTTCATCGTGAAAACAAATCAGCAACTTAAACAGGGTAAACAACTCGTACAGTTACTGCAGGGAAGTAGTGACATGTTGTATGTAGAAGAAAACCACAAATACTCTGAGGAAGGGGAAGAACACAGGCATCAAATACTCAAAACCCCCACCCTCAGTGTGAGGTGGTGCCATCATCATCATGTCCTCCATCAGGGAGGGTGATGAAGGAGGTGGAGGAGACTTCCAAAGCTAAAGACAGCTGCTCCTGCACCACCTCTGCTTCAGTGACTTCAGGAATGATTTCAAAATAAAAGGATTCAAAAATTCAGAGTAAAACTGGATCCTTGTCGGTTTCACTCTGTCTGGTGGGTTGAATTCTTCTGAATGACCTCTCTTGTTCCTGAGCTCTGGATTTCTTGTTGCGTGCTGCTTCCTGTTTTGTAGGCCACTGTCTTCTTTGGACTTTGTGTTATATCGTTTTGTTATCGTCTCAAATATCGAGACACAAAATGGCGCAGGATGTGGTGTTAATCTGTATTAAACTGGTTTTTAATCTGCTGCTTCCTGTTTTTGTCTTTTCAGGTTTTTCTGCAGAAACTTTGTGGATGTAGAACTTGAACGCCTCCTCCCTGGAGGAGAGAGAGATGAAAACACAGCACGGGGATGTAAAAGCAGTGACGCACCGCAGGTTTCCCTCCTTCGTCTTCTTCTCTTCACTTCATCACGCGGAGCGATGACTCACCGCAGGTACGCTCCACCTGTCTCTGTGATCTCAGCCGGCATCGATCGCCCGTCTTCACCTGTCAGCTCCCTCACATCTTCTCCTCTCGCCTCTTTTTTTTCCTCTGTGCTGTTTCTGTCCGTCTACTGACCTTCTCTCTCTCTCTTACTTTGTTTTCTTTACTTTTTGTCATCTTGTTTTTCATCTTCCTTTTCTGTCTGTTTTCTCTTATTCTCTCGGTCTGTAGATCTTTCTTTCTTTCTGTCTTCTCTCCATCCCTGGCTCTCTCTAACTTTCTTTCCTCTCCTCATTAACTCCTCCACTCTGTCTCAGCTTCTCTTTTCTTTCCTTTCCTTGTACTTTTCTTTCACTTTTTGCAAAACCTCTCCCTCCCCCCTTTCCCCTCTCTCTCTCTCTCTCTCTCCATTCATCCTTTCTTCCATCACCTCTTATCTCTCCACAGATGATGGAGGGAGCTGAGAGAGAGAGAGAGAGTTCTTCAGATCTCTTTAAGTTTTTGAAGCTCTGTCTGTCATCTGTGTTTTTTCTCTTTAGTTCACTTTGTGCATCATCGCTCCCCAGTGTGTGTGTGTGTGTGTGTGTGTGTGTGTGAGAGAGAGAGAGAGTGAGTGTGTGTGTGTGTGTGTGTGTGTGTGTGAGCGTTTGTCTTTTCTCTCTCTGAAGAGTTTTGAGTGCCTTATATAACCACTCTGCCTCAACTCACACACACACACACACACTCACACACTCACACACACACACACACACTCACACACACAGGCCCAGGTGTTAGTTGTGTCTATAAGGACCTGGAGGTTCAGGCCTTAAAGGTTCAAAGCTTCATTGTTGATCTCTGGCTCAGAGGGTGATGACGCTATGAACACACACACACACACACACACACAGATCCAGGTTTTTATTGAGCCTCTGACTCTTTGAAGCCGTCAGACGGAGAAAGTTTAGTCAGCGTCGACTTGCGATCGATGGCTTTGTCATCCTTAAAGAAAGAAAAGTTCAGTAGAATCAGAGATCTGTGACTTTCTTCATGTTCAGACAGAGACAGTGCATCATTAGAGAAACAGCTCTCATCTCTCTGCTGTAACAGTCAGTAACAGGGTTCAGAGAGGGATTACATTACAGTTACTACCCAGTAACTCTTCCTACAGTATCATCAAGTTTGATGCATCCACAACTTCTCCATCAAAACAAGAACTCACACAAAGCTGCACACACCCGCTCCTCTGTTTATGAGTTATGCCCATTCTCTGGAGCAGTGTCCATGGGCGTTTTTCTGTCTTTGTTGCCAGGAATTTTCATCTTTTCCTGCCTGAATAATATAAATTCATCAAGTCACACACAGGCACCAGACTGGACTCTTTGCCTTGAGCTTTCTCTTGATTGAAATGACCAAAATAAAAGCAGCTTGTGTCTTACCTGAATCATCTCTGACCACCTGACAGTCAGAAACAAGACTCTAGACACCGTCGTGTAAGATGGCGGAGGAGCATTGATCGATATACACACAGATAGAGTGCAGCAAGGTGTCAGAC
The DNA here is from genome assembly GCA_033238685.1 of Lates japonicus. NCBI lineage: Eukaryota > Metazoa > Chordata > Actinopteri > Centropomidae > Lates > Lates japonicus. The sequence continues at coordinate 3,141,598 of BRZM01000026.1, read as the reverse complement.
AGAACAGGAGACGATCCAGAACATTACATAGAAGTTTCTAGACTGAAGTAAATGTCAGGGACAAACATGGGCTTTGGAAAGTCAAGATTCTCTAGTTAAAGAGGAAGAAACAGGTCAGTGATCAGCTGGTCTGGGACCTGCTAACCTGTCGCTGATTCATTTGGTCCTGCTCTCATCAAGCCGTCACACATGCTGCTTTCTCTTTTTCATGTTGCTCAGCCAAATACAACAAACAGGTTTTGTAGTGTGTGTGTGTGTGTGTGTGTGTGCAATGTGTCTGTGTACGTATATCAGAGACTGGAGTGTGAACAGAAACGTGTGCACATGTGGTCCACTGGCAGGTCCATGTCCGTGCTGGAGGATGATCAAGGCTTGAATCCCTCCGACCCGTAGACCGGCTGCTTCTTAAACCACATCATGTGAGCACAGAGGTCATTAGTCTGTAATTAGTAATGTATGTGCTTATTTAATGAGTAATAATAGTAGATGAAAGTTGACGTGAGCGTCGAGGTCTGAGCCCGGTCCACACACATGGACTGGAGTCGTGACAGGAGGCCGTTCACTGTGACGTGGAGAGGCTTCAGATGGTTTTGATTCCCTGCTCACACAGACACAGGGAACAGGACAGTGCTGCAGAGACCATCAGTCCTGATGCTGCAGAGAGACACGTGAAGCAGTAAATGTTTAGTCACGTTCCACCTGTTCTGGTCCGTCTCCTGCTCTGGCATTAAAATCCATATTTTCAGCTGAGGGGAGAGGATCTAAAATAGACGTGACCTGAGCTGACTGCAGGTGTTCGCTGTGTGTCCAAACATCTGCTTTAAGCCCCTAATCCTCCTAATCATCTGAGCTCAGCCCTCTGGGTGGACTCACATACTTTCTTAAATAGTTTCACTTGTAGATAAAAAGGAAACACGCTGGCTCAGTCGCTCTCTGAGAACGCTGGGAGAGATCATTATGTTAAATTAAATCTGTCATTTTTCCTTCATCCAGCTGTTTGCCCACAGTAACTGTTCCCTCCCCTCTGCTCTCTGCCCGGCACAAAAGCTCCAAGAAGAAAAGTCAAACTGATCTAAATAGCTCTTTAACCACAGTTGATCTGAACTGACATTTCATCTCCCAACAGGAGACTGTCCTCAGCACAGAAACAACAGCATTGCTCATTTGTTGAAACATTTAAGAAGACCTCAGTTTACAGTTTCCTAACAGGCGACCTTTGTGGTTGTGTGAATATAATGTCTGTTTTCTCTCAGTGGCACAAATGGGGGGTGGAGTGACATTGTTGAGGACACTGCATGATTTCTGTATTTTGTGCCTCGCCCACCGCCTCTCATAATGTGAAACAGGATGGTCCATGGTCATCCAGGGCATCTATATTTGAGTCCTAGACCACATTAGTCCAGAAAACCTCAAGGTTTCAGCGACATGAGCTTGGTCCTGGCAACATGCAGGAGACTGGAAAGGTGTTCTACTTCACTGGGTCACTGATGAAGTTTTCCAAGTCTTTGAGAACCCCATGGTGTGGTGGAAGCCTACAGTCCCACAAAAGAGACTGGTCATCTCTTGAAAAGAGGACGCTCAGACACTCACTCCCCATCACTCGTAGGAGGTCACGGTCTCGGCGGAGGAGCACTGGATGCAGGTTGTAAAGGTCTAACTTGTCCTATGGCTCGCAGCCAAGCAGGAGGCCGCTGATCCAAAGGGTGCCCAGAGAAGACTGGCTCAGATACAGGGCCTTCCAGCTGGGAGTCGAACTGTTCTTCAGGTGCATTCCTCTACCTGGATGTCAGTGTAAGCCCAGTAGTCTCACAATATGTACTTGGTTTTGAGAAGTTCTCCAGGGTCATAGAGAGTGACTCTTTCAATCCTCGTCTCGTGAATGGCGGCCACACAACAACCAACAGCCCAGACTGGGTCAGGAGGTGGATGGACTGGGTTGGTGCTGTTGTCTCGTCTCAGAGATGTTGGGCAGGCTGACAAAGGACAGACCACAGGGTTGAGTGTGGTTTCCATCCACATCACACGGCTCTGTCATCTTACAAACGCATCTTCTTCCATCGCCTCTGGAGGTTTGTTCTCCCGGTGAATCCTTGAAGTTGTGGCTGTTTTTCTTTAAAACGACAGAATCCTTCAGAGTTTATTGACCTTCAGGGAAAACTTTACTCCTCTTCTGTTGCAGAGTTAAATAATCTGGCTCTTTGTTTCTTCCAACACCCTCAGATCGTCGTGTGGTAAACATGGCAGCCTCTGGGGGACTCGACGTTTGGTGCTCATGTTGATCACTGCGACATGTTAACACTGCAGAAACCTGAGCTGCATCTGTTGGATTAATGAGTGTGTGTAGTACATGTGTCAGTGAGTGTGTGATGCATCTTTGTTGGCTGGCTGACAGCTGGACTTGGCTCAGTATGAGTGTGTTGAAATCTGTGTTATATGAGGCCTGAGGCTGTGTTATGTGGTAAATCTGCTTTAATGTAAACTGCTCATGTCATCACGTTTGAGGTTGTACTTTGTGAGGACCAAATACTTTTAGACTATCACACATTTTTTTGGAAAGTATGAATATTTTTGGAAGGTCAGGACATTTTTGGAGAATGAGGAGAGTTTGGAGAAGGATATTTTTGGAAATTGAGGACTTTTAAAAGTTAAGAATGAATTATTTAAATCCAAAATGTGCCTGTTTGCTGTTTAGGTCTCTCAAATAAGCTCTGACTTTTAGCTCTGAACTAAAAGTTTGTAATATTTCACACTATCCAGACACATCCATTGACTGAGTAAAAAAAGTCAATTATTTCATAATGAAAAAAACCAAGCCTGTTTGTGTGTGTGTGAGATAACACAGACTGACAGGTTATATAAAGGAGCTGTTTTTGTTTGTGTATTTCAGTGGAACCTGATTCTCCATTGTTGCCTCTAATTGCTGCTTTGCACAAACAGGCTTTGTTAGAAAACTCCACGTTTTGACCAGTGTTTGGTTTTTCTGTTTAATTTATCGTCCTATTTATACTGCGAACACTTCAGACTGTAAGTGGAGCAAACACGTCTCGTTAGAGTCCAGACTGCATTTACTTCAACTCCTGACACAAATACACACTTTCACCCTCCCTCTCTGTCTCCACTGACTGTTTCATCTCTCTCCTCCTTTTCCAGATAATCCTCTCTAGATTTCGTCTTGTAAGCGCTCTGTTTAATGACCGCATGCGCTGAATTATTCATCCTCAGATGTAATTTGAGAAGAGTTTATGTAATATTATGTATTTTTGATGACTTTATTTCACAGGCTTTCATCTCTTCTGATGTCTCAGGACTTATGTAACACAAATACAAGTTTTTACAAACACTTTTCCTCACAGTGTGAGTTGCATTTGCATCTCTCGTACAAAGACCTCAGTACTCGCTCACTGGGGCAACATTTATTTGCATCTCTCACTAAAAGAGCTCTGTGCTTCCTCTCTAGATTATTATCTACCGTCCATCCATTTTCTTCCTCTTACCCGGCGTCAGCTCGTGGTGGCAGCAGGTTACAGAAGGTTTTCCAGACGCTCCTCTTCCTCAGACTCAGAGGTGCTGACTCTCGGCTGCAGATCACCTGAGATGATTACCTACGAATAAATACATTATCACTTTCTTCAGCCCTGCACAGCGTCAGCAGCTGTTTCAGCCCGTAGGGTCTGTGGCCTGAGAGGCGAAACGCAGGGCAAAGAAAAGCTGGAAAATCACTCACCACTGCTCGTTGCTTTGAGCGAACGACAACAGCTAAATCTCCAGTGGAAATGAAACTTTTGATTTAGCCACATCTAAAGGCGTCTGTACAAAACTACAGTGTCAACACACAATAGAAAAATCAGACAGTTGTTTGCCAGTTTGTGTGTTTTCTTTACATGTGCTGACGTCGGTCCATTTTCCAAATAACTGAGACACCAGCAGTTCCTGTTTTTAAAACCGATACAAGGACAAATGAAAACCTCCTGCACGTTTTGGGAACTGCTCTCACAGAGGATGAATCACACGGACACGAAGCTCTCGTCTCTCCTCAGAGGAACCATTCAGGTCTGAGGATAAAACTACAGATCGGCTCGAGTTGCTTTTTATTGTCGTCTGAAGACATCTGTCCTCGTCTGCTTCCTGTCAAACCACCGGCCGTGTCTCTTTTATACTTCTCTGCATGTTCTCACATTCTTTTTCTTGATTATTTCCTCTTCTCGCTGGCTGCTGTCGTCTGTTCATGTTTCCTGTTTTCTTTCTCTCTTTATTCTGTGTCTGAACAAAGGACAGAAAACAGGTGAAGAAGAACAGGATTAATGTAAAGACAGCTGAGCAGAAACATCTGTGTGTGTGTGTGTGTGTGTGTCAGCCCTCCCTCTGACCACAACAAGGTCGGGGCTTTAATCCTGTTCTTTGATGACTTTGTCCGGATCAAACAGGACACACTCACACTCACAGCCGCTACACCACCGATCACACTTTTACTCACACTGAGGCATTAGTGTGTGTGTCAGTGTGTGTTTGTGGGGGTTATGTTGGAACAACTTTGAGTTTAACCACAAACATCTCTATATATCAGTACCAGACTCCATTGACAAAAACAGGATTTTATTGAGCTGCTGGAATACCACTGCCTTCCATCTGTTAGTGTTCAGCATTGTGTGGCAATTTTTATTTGTAAAGTATCTGATTAGCTTCTTCCACCACTGAAAGTCACACAGTAACACAAACACACTAACAGTATGTGAGGCAGTGGTATTCAGCAGCTCCTGCAAATCCTGTTTTTGTCAATGGAGTCTGGGAGTGATATACGAGCTGTGCATGAGCTGATAGTGGATTTTGTTATTCAGCTCTTAGGAGAGAGAGATATACTTTTGACTTTATGTTTCTAGTGTTTAGAAGAACACGCCTTTTCCTATAAGAAGCTTTGGTTCTTTACTGTTTGTTGATGTCCTGACTTCTGTCTTTAAATAGAGCAGAGGGATTTGTTCAGTGCAGAAAGAAGTTGATTTTAACGTGAAATACTGATGTCGCCTCATGAATTTGACAGCAGCTTATTGGAAGTATGTAAATATGAAATAACCAGAGTGACAGGAGGCCAGACAGGAAGTGATGTCAGGACTTGTGGTGCTCTGTGTAGTAGTGTGTGTGTGTACACCGATGTGTGAGTCAACAGCATACCGATGTACTGCTGTGTGTGTGATGCTGTTGTGGAAGTGTGTGTTTGATCTCTGCTGAGTCATTAAAGAAAGTGACTGCAGCCAACACCTTGTTGTGGTCGCAGGCTGATGTAAGTCCAGGTGTGTGTGTGAGTGTGTGTGAATATGTGTGTGACCTCGGGACCTCGTGCGTGTGTTCTCAACATCTGTGTTAAACTGTTCAAAGTGTGATCACAACACTTCAAACACTCCTGTCTGGTAGAGCTGTCACCGCCGTTATTCATCAGACACACAGAGAAAGATCAGATGATGGAACATGGAAATCAGACAGAGCTGGATTTTTCTCCTCTGATGGAGCGAGGCTAACAGTTTCCCTCTGCTTCCAGTCTTTGTGCTAAGCTAGGCTAACAAGTCTGTTCAGAAAATGATCCAGATTTTGGCTCATACAGACATTTTCTTACATTTCAAAGTGATCCATGTGGTTGTTGATGGAGGAAGTATTTCAGCTCCTTTAGTGAAGTTAAAGTTCTAATACCACAGTGAAAATACTCACAGTAGCCAAGTGAGCTGGATTCATATGACTGCAACCAATTGTTTCTAGAATGAATTCATCCAAGTTGATTATTCTTCAATGAATCAACTGATTGTTTGGTTTGTAAAACATTTAGTGAGAAATCATCACATTTGAAGCTGAACCACTTGGGAAACAACTTAATAATTATCAGACTTGTTACTAATGAATTCTTCAGAATGATTGTGAAAGTTGCAGAAAGGAGGCTGGAATATTTAAAGGAAACCTGGTATTTTCCCATGTTTTTTGCTGTAAATGACTGATGCAGGACCAGCAGGCTCATCACTGTAAATAAACCATAAATATTCAAGAAGAAGAACTGAAATAATAATGAATAATGATCTAATAATAAAGAATAGATACACAGACACAGACAGACAGTCATTATGAAAGATGGCGTCATCATTCAGGAGGACTTTTCCATGTTAATGATGACCACATAAAAGGAGTTACCACACATCCAGGAAGTGTGTGTGTGTGTGTGTGTGTGTGTGTGTGTGTGTGTGTCTGTAAGGTGAGGTTTCCCTCTGTGTGTGTGTGTTTTTCCAACACCTGTAAAACTTTCCAGCAGTGATTAGTCAGCACTGAACGCCCAGCGAGTGGTGTGTGTGTGTGTGTGTGTGTGTGTGTGTGTGTGTGTGTGTGTGTGTGTGTGGCAGACCTACAGGAGATGATTCAGCAGATACTCCTGTTTGAGGTGGGCTACTTCACCACAACACACACACATGAACACATACTCATTACTAATGCAGTAACACTACGTCACACACCTACACATAACAACACAACTCTACACACAAACACACACACACACCTGTCCAGTCTTTATGAGCCTCCTCTACAACACACACACTGTCACTGATGGCATCACATTTAGCAGCAGGTTTTAACACCGACTGACTGCTCATGTGTTTCTGCACGACAGACACATGTCAAGTACACAACGTCACACAGTAACACACTCCTGTGTTCTGCTCGGTGTAATTCCTGTTTTTGTCAATGGAGTCTGTGAGTTTTGCGGGAGGTGGAACTCCACAATGTACTCACATGGGATCCTGTAAGCTCAAGGCTCCACATGGTAACCACTCCTGACAGGGTTTATGTTTTAATATTCAAACACAGTAATCACAGTAATCGAAAGTAAATGTAGTTAAAACTCCTGATCTGCAGAATTTGTTCATGTTTTACGCTCTTCAGTATCAGACAGTGATCGCTGTACATCCATATTGACGCTTGCAAAATACAGGAGCTGATTCAGCAGCTTTACTGTGACAGATTGACTGGAATGGAAACAAATAGAAGTAAAAAACTGGGCCTGTTGTAGCTCATAGTATGGCCTCTGGATCCATGGCAACATTATACTTTCTGTTTACTGGAGCCTGTCGTGTGGCAAAAACAAGCCTTTATTGGATTTTCTTTCATTACATACTGATTGCTACTGTAGCAGCTGTCTATACTACAATTAAAGATTTCGTCCTGTTTGTCATTTACAGCCAAACACATGAGAAAAATACGCCCAGGTTCAAAACATACCAGAGTTACAATCAATGACCACTTTAATACCAACCTTAATAGCCTTTACTACCTTGCAAATAACCAGTACAATGACCTTGAGACAACTCACTGACTACAAGACAAACTCTGACAGAATCTCCTAAAGGACCAAACACCAGACCCATATAACCTCTTTTGACCACTAGAACAACCTATTATCAACCTCCCTAGTGACCATTAAAACCACAGACTGCATTTGACCCCTAGAACTGAACAAGTAGAACCACAAAAGCAGCTAAATTTCTAAATGACCAGTAGAGGCACTGCGCGACTCCAGAACCTTCCTGGTGATCAATACAACCACGAAATTAAAGCCTCCCAAAGGAACCCCAACTTTAAACCACTCTTGAACCCACTCAGTGAGGATCACAACCACCTTAAAGACCACTAATACTAATTTTAACGACTTCCCAACCTTCTTAATGACCAGTAATCATCAGCCTGGTGTTTCGCGCTGACATTTAACAGAAACCAGTGAATAAAAATCACTCAGAAAGAGGCAGCTGTACTTTACTCACTGACAGTAATTCTCCTGGAGCCACACGTCCAGTAACCACTGACCAGAACTGCGTGACGGGGTGCAGATGGAGGCTCGATACCTGGGTTTAGTGCAGCTGGTGGTTCAAGGGAGTCAGCTTGAGACTGTAACCTGCCGCCAGACTAAAACCATAAATACAGAGAGGGAGAGAGCGTGACAGGAAACTACTAGCTTAATCAACAATCCCAGACCAGAACCCATACAATCAGGACGTGTTTCAAAACCACACACACAATACACAGGAGTGAGGAACATCAGGGAGAGTTTAACTACAGCGCCAGGATTCATTCAGACTGTGGGAACTCGCCAGGTAATAATAGAAACCTGTTCAGCATCACAGCTGTGAAACCATTTAACGATTTACAGCCCCAGAGTTTGCAGCTCACCATAGGACCGCCTGTGTTTTCTCCCACAATGCACCACAGTGTCTCATTACACTTTTTTTTCAGAGAGCGCTGCTGCTGACAGTGAGTTCACCAGAGATATTTATATGACTTGACCATTTCTGTTTTAGATGGTTGTATGAACCTGTACATCTGGACGAAGTTGAGGAGGTTACCAATCAGCTGCAGCCAGCGTTATCTGTAACTGATTCATTTGTTAGTTACAGTATTAAAATAAGAGTATAAAATGGATTGGAGAAACTAGTTTACTTATCGACACCATGGACTCACTCCTGAAGTCCTAAACAGCTCTGAGAAGCTGGACTTGTGAGCAAATAAACTTTGCTTTTCCTTTTATATACTTTTCCAAACTGTATTTTTAATCAGAAGTCTGAAATTTTGATGTGAGAAGCACTCTGACTTGGTTCGCCCAGTGGTGTTACTTCCAGAGTCTGTGGAGGGAGTTGGACTAATGACCCAGTGATTTTTAACCTGTTAAGTAGCCCAGTCATACGAACATATTACCTTCATATACGCTTGTGGTGATTTGAAGAGGCCTTTGGGATTCTGTATTTTCCCCAACAAGCTGCAGACCCGTTGTGTTTGTGCAGCTCAGCCCAGTGTTAATGTGTTAAAGTGTGGAGTCATTGCTCATTGGTTGCTCCCTGATGAATAGTTGTTAAAGGAGAGAGCGAGGTTCTGTCGACACGGACTCGCAGCAGGATTTCAGGACAGCGAGTACATTTTCTGCTTCATAACTGCTTAGCGCCAGGGTGAAACGGCCGTAACTGGATTTAAACCAAACATTTTATGAGTCCACAAAGTCGGGTCTCCATTTCACGCCCGATGGAGGAGCCTAAAGTTGTGGTGTCTTCACATCATTACGGGTTAGGAGAGCGGCGGTCGAGAAACCCACCGAGCTCGTCAGCACGGAATCAATATGAGTGCTTTAACTGAAACCAGGGTTTGTCTTGGCTTTTCAGGTTGCCTGGGTCCAATGAAATGTTTCATGTTGGTGCCTCCTTTCTGTATATGAGGTTTACCCAACGCTGAAAAGCCTAGTCAGGGGTTAGATAAGCTGGTTTCTACAGCAGCTGCCTTGGGAAACGCCTGAGCACAGAGTAAAACACAAGGAACTCTCTGCAAACAAGAGCCTGATGATACTAGCCCACCGAGTCTGTATCTCTTTAAATTCACAGGAGCCTGAAGGGTTCACAACCAGCTGACAGAACAACACAATTTGCAAGATTCCAGGAAGGGCTGGGTTTCTTCATACCGCTGATGTGGGTTGATGTAACTAAACACTGGAGAGGTCATTCGTCAGATTCAGACCCTGAAACACATTCCAGGTGCAGCCCACCACTACACAAAGTCTCAGATGTTGGCTGACAGAGAGTGTAAAACACACATCAGTCAGCTGCTTCCTTGATTCCCTGCTAGCCAGAAGCAGTTGTTTCCGACCTTTTGGTCTGAGAGCATGATGAACAAATTCACCAGAACTCACCGTGGTCCTGAGTCCAGGTTCGTGGCCTTGGTCCAATGAACAAGATAAAAATCACAAGAATATTATGTAGATAAAGACTGAGCACCGAAACGGCCGCCTCCTCTCTGTCACCTGTAAAGGAGGGAGGAGGCCAATGTTGGACTTATAGAAAGATCTCTCCAATGTGGAGCAGTGAAATGGTCTTTCTCTTTACAGGACGCTATGAGTGAGATGACTACAGACAGCTGACTGTAAACTGGCTGGTTACTAAAGAGTCAGAAATATACTACCTGGAGCGATCGTCGCAGGTTGTGGCTCAAGAAATGATTGTAAACAGTTCTTACTAAAGTTTAATTTTTTCCTTCTCAAATAGTTTCGTTTTGGTGGTTTTTAGAGGCTTTTTTAGAGAGAGACAGGTATCCAGTATCTGACAGGAAAATACAACAAAACAGAGAAAAGTATGAATAAATAAGTTGTTCTTTTCACGCCCCTTGAATCATCTGTGAGTCTTCAGATTTATATCAGGACGTCGTCAAATGAAGTATGTAAACCATGTTACACTCCATCACCCGTAGTATGTTAATGATAACTGATCAATCACGTCACATTTGCACTCGGCCAGCGCCCACCTTAAAAGCTGTCTCTGTGTGGGATCAGAGGTTAGCGGGATCTCGATGACGATGTGAAGAGAGCAACTGGTGTGTCCTCGGCTCATCATTCCCCATCCCTCCTAAAATTTGTCAGAAGTGGTCCAGTAGCTTTACAGTGATGCATAATGTAAGTGAGTGCAGCTTGAGTCAGAGCAGCAGCTCTAAAGGCCCTCTGCCCCATACAGCTTAATTCTTAAACATGCTTCCTACCACCATCAGAAAAGGCTGTAATGTATTGCGGGATGAAATGATTTTGGGGTCACACGCCCTGCTGTTTGAGTTTATGTGCTTACCTCGATCCCTGTCGTGTGTGAGTGCAGGAGCTGGTCTGAGAGCTGCTGTTGACTTGTGGAGAGTTTATAATAGAGCAGATGAGTTGACAGGAATTAAAAGTAGATAGATGTGTGTGTTCCCGCCTCAGGCTGGATACAGCGCACTGAACCTGATGGTTTACAGAATACCTCTGGGTGTGCACTCCAGAGATGGAAAGGACTTACGTCCATGATGACACCAGACCCATTGATCAGTCAGGTGATCAGGCCGCTTGTTGACTTTTTCCTGCCTGAGTTTCTGGCTGCATGACTACGGGTCGGTTGGAATCTCAGAGAAATCAGGTCAGCGCCTTGCAAAATTAAAAACCATGATCCCAGAAAATCTGAGAAATATTTGCTCCATATCACATATCAACGCAGAGAGAGAGAGAGGGAGAGAGAGATTCAGCTGACCGGAGCCTGTTTCTTCATGGTTTAAGTTCATTTCAGTTCACGTGTGAACTTTATGTCGCCCTGTTAGTGCTGCACCTTCCAGGCTGCAGTATAGAAAACATCATGCCTTCTTATATTCATATTCACCGAGACTCTCTGCATCACATCCCTCTTTCTTCGATTCTCCTCTTCGCTTTCTCCTTTCTGCCACTTCTCTCCATCTCCACCTTTGTTTCATCATCTCGCTCTCTCTCTCCAGTCGCTCTGTATGTAGGCTCTAATACCTGTGTTAATGTAACCTCATGCATAGTAGAGCAGGCCTCCTTCAGAAACACAGGGACTGAATGAGGAATGGAAATTAAACACCTCCAGCCACTTCAAACGCCAGAGGTGGTGTGTGTGTGTGTCCTGGTGATTCCTGCTGCGGAGCGTGGTAGCCACTGTGGAGTCCATGGGAATTCGGCTGGCTGGGGTTCACCAGCTTTAATGAAGGAGGCAAGGGTGGGCTGACAGGCCTCGGGCATCTGCTCAGGTCACCCAGGTACGCCCGCACAGGTGTCACCGCTGGGACCGAAAGAAAAACAAACGCACCCTGAGAGAGAGTGACCAGAGTGAGACTGAGCCGCTGAGCCGCAGGTGCTTAAGTGTCTCAGCAGAACATGCTTTGTTGTCTTCTTTGGCTGATCTCGCACTTTTACGCTTACTTTGCTGCTTCAATGCTTGCTCCTATCACGCCGACCACACTGATCAATATGTTGTCTGGCCGTGCTGCAGGGTGATACACTCAGGATAACTGGGCTCCTATTTCCCAGTAAAAATGATTGATAGGACAAAAATCTTTGACCAGTGCAGTATTGATCAGCAATATGAACAGCTGCTGTTCTGTGATCCAACGCCAAAGTCCGGCCCACTGAAAGTTCTCCTGACAGACTCAGATTGTTCTTCCCAGTGTCTGACAACATGATGATAGGATTCTCACAGACAGAGCTTTTATTAAAGAGAGGAAGATCCTTTTAGTTTAACTGTTGTCTTATATATCACTACTGACTCCATTGATAAAACAGATTTAACCAGGAGCTGCTGAATAATACACTGCCTCTTATCTGTTAGTGTGTTTTGTGTTACTGTGTGGTACTCTTTACTTCAGTAAAGTATCTGATTACTCTTCCACCAATGAGAGTCACACAGTAACACAAACTAATTCATTATGTACCCAGCAGCCTCATGTTCCATACAATTACTGCTTTTGTCAACAATGGAGTTTGCAAACCAAAGCTGCATTAAGGATCTTACTTTAATTAAAAATATCCAGATGAGGTGATGCACACAAGATGGTGCCAGAGCTACACAGTTGATCAGGATCATTTCATGGCCTGCGGATATGATGACATTAATAACTCATCAATAACCCAACTTTCCTTGGAGTTCTACAAATAAAAGCCTATACTAACCCCTGCTGTTTGAATATGTGGTATTTATCCTGTGGATAAAATGAAGGATTTAATTGATGTGTTCTGCCTTGTAGTGTAGTAAGCTCCCATGTGCCACAGCAAGTTAATGGAAAAGCAGGGCCTCTTAGACTCTCCAGCTCTGGGCAATAGATCAGACTCCTTGATCCTGCCCAGAACCAAAACCACAATGCAATAAAGCTCAGTGAACCAGAAGCTCCACAGAGGCCACTTCTGAAAGAGCAGCTGGCCGCTGATGCCACATTCTGTCCTACTGAGGAGTGGGGAAACGAGGGAGAATCTTTGTCCGAGGAGGCTGGTCTTGCCCCTGCAGCGGTCAGTGGCTCTGCCCGCAGAGAGGAGCCGAGCCCGAATCTCAATGAGGGTTTCTCCTTTCTTCGTGGATGAGTGTGCCACGTGAAGGACCGGGCGCATCAGCTGTACAGGTGGAGATACAGACGATTGACGCCACTTCCATCACCCAGCAGTGACTGGGATTCATAGCCTGAAACAGGACCCGAGGACCGACCCACCCTAACCCTAACCTCCTAACCCTAACCCGTCCTGAAAGCCGAGGAGCATTAGACCCAAAACTAAATGTGGTCTATACAAACAGGCGGCAGCTTTCACTGCATGTTACTTCAACACTGCACAATTCTGGTTTCATGACAACAAACCTACCCACCAGGCCTGAAACTGTCCGGAGGAACACTTAGTCTCCACACCCCACATCCATGACCCCTAAACCCACAGGACCCAGAGGAGCCACACACCACTGGTTCCAGGTCAGACGCTTCCTGGTCTGTCTGGGTTCAGGTAGGGTTTCACCGTGGAAGACCTGTTCTCTGAGATCGCGGAGTCCAGGCTCTAAACCTGAGGGGAGCCACCCTGTGAACTCGGCCCCACTAAAGGCCGGTTCTGATGGTTTTAAATGCCGCGTGAGGACGTGAGTGTGAGGCTGTGATAAGTCTCCTCCTCCTCCTCCTCGGTCTTCAGTTCCCAGTCCCAGCTGATCTCTGCAATTTGCATCTCCAGCCGCCGAGCAGCCCGCGCCGCCTGAAACGTGAAATGTCGAGCTGATTGCAGAGCGAGTCTCCGTGGGAGGAGTGATCAGTGAGAGACGGTGGCGGTCTCAGCAGGTCAGCCAAAAACCTGAGACCAGAAGCAGGTCTGCACAGGAAACACTGAGGACTCCAGTTATTTATGTTACTTTTCTTATTTGTTATTAAATATTATTGATATACATTTTCAAATGTGTGTATTAAATATGTTTATATATTCAACTTTTACAGTATTTGATTTATTATATTTGGATTATATTGATTGTCTGATATATATATAATTGTATTTTATAATTTACTTTTTCTTTACATTTCTTATACATTTTTTCATTTTAATTATATATTAAATTAATCAGATTTTATTTTAGTATTTTTCTTATCATTTTAATTTGAATAATATTTCATATTTGTAACGTGTTACTTTATTATTGCTGCATTTTTTATTTCTTATTTCTTACATTGTGTTTTTTATATTTTTCTTGTATTTATTTTCAAAATACTTCTAAATGTATTTGATGTGTATATTGAACATTGATTGTGGAACATTCAAAACAGATCTTATGATTTATTTACCTGCTGTGAACTGTCTTCATCCCTCCAGCAAATCTCTTCCTACTTTCTAATTAGCTTTTTTCTCGTTCTTCAACAATCCAATGACTTGTGTCTGTCTTTAATCTCCTCTCTCCTCCTCTCTCCTCTCTCCCCTCCCTCTCTCTCCTCCTCTCTCCTCCCCTCTCTCTCCTCTCTCCTCTCCTCCCTCTCTCCTCCCTCTCCTCCCTCCTCCTCCCTCTCTCCTCTCTCCTCCTCTCCTCCTCTCTCCTCCTCTCCTCCTCTCTCCCTCCTCTCTCCTCTCCTCCTCCTCTCCTCTCTCCTCTCTCCTCCTCCTCCTCTCCTCCTCCTCTCCTCCCTCTCCTCCTCCCTCTCCTCTCCTCCCTCCTCTCCTCCTCTCCTCCTCCTCCTCTCCTCCTTCTCCTCCTCCTCCTCTCCTCCTCTCTCCTCCTCTCTCCTCCCTCTCCTCCTCCTCTCTCCTCCTCCCTCTCCCTCCTCTCCTCTCCTCCTCTCCTCCTCCTCCTCCTCTCTCTCTCTCCTCTCCTCCTCTCCTTCCTCCCTCTCCTCCTCTCCTCCTCCGCCTCTCCTCCTCTCCCCTCCTCTCCCTCCTCTCTCCTCTCTCTCCTCCTCCTCCCTTCGGAT